>PVJH01034914.1:0-20191 GCA_004026705.1 Nesogale talazaci
GGTAAACCCGACTAATTCCCCATTGAAACTCATTCCATACAATTGTCTTCACTTGCTTCAATGTTACGTACAAGACTGGTGGAATGCTTAGCTCTTGGGGCCAGCTGTGCTTCACACAGACACACACACATAGATGACTGTTCTGAATTCACCCTAGCAAGACAAAGACAAGTGTAGTACAGAGAGAACTTGGCTGAAGCCATCCACTGATCGCAGAGACGTATTTAAGCACATTTCATTTGGAATTAAGCCATGCATGTATGAATTAGAACCACAGTAGCAATACTTTCTGACTTAATCTTGTTGATCTCATCTGAATTTTCCTCCATGTTCTAAGTTTAACTGTCACGTGTACTTTCACAGAAACTGGAACTTATTTTCCTAGGTTTTCTTCAGATCCATTCTGCAGAAAATATTTTAAAGAATCAATAGAAGGCCCTAGATTTTCCCTGTATTAATATTTCCTTACTCTCTGAATGCAGCAGCGTGCTGACGGAGAAGATTTTCAGTTTTTTTTCAGTGTTTCTGTCGCAATTGCTTGAGGCAAATTGATACTTGAAGGATATGACCTCTGATGTATTGTAGTTGATTGACACATGGGGAGAAGGAGGAAATTCTGTTCTTTGTCTCTTTGATCCTTGTCCTTGATGAATTTCTTTGGTTGTGACTTTCAAATATGGCTTTTCACATAACTAGAAATTTCCACTTTTATCATCCTATCTCTCCATTATACAGATGTGTGAGCACATTGAAGACTGATTACGATGAATTTAAAATCTTGCAATACAGTGAGACAAATTGGTATTGTTTAGTAAATTGATGAGAAATTTAACTCGCTTAGAGCTATAAAATAGATCATGCTAATTTAACGCTACAGAAGGTTAGAAATGTGTTTTGATGGTTTGCATATTCAACCGAGTCCCCTTTTCTCCAACAAATATAATGACCAGTTTTGCCTTATTAATAAAAATTTAACTAATTCCTGCCTTAAAATTTCAGAAAACAAAAATAAAAAGAAAACCCCTTTTAATTTTGACACACAGAGATAACAACTAACATCTGGGAATATACTCTTCTGGAAAAATGACACCGGGGCTATATCTGATCTCCTTTGACCATATATGATCTCCCCTAGGGAGAAAGAGAATCCATCTTTACATCAACCCAGGACCAATTGCCACAAGGCAGAGGTCAAATATGTCGTCACCTTCCATCTTTCTTTTATCCTATTCTGACACCAACAGTTCCTTTACTTTTCAGCTGGGTTCAACAATTCATTGCATTGGCCACACAGAAATCATGATTATTAGGCTTTATTAGGGAAGCTTACAGGTTTACCATAAGCCAGAACAGAAAACAGTAAAGATATAGGTATTAGTCCACAGCCATCCCTCTCCTTCAGCCAAAAGCCAAATCTTTCCCTGTTCTTCATCCTATCAACCTTGTGGTCCTTTGGCTTCTGTCTTTGTGGACCAGGAAACCCAGAGACCCTTATACTTGTCTCAAGAATTCAGGTCTTAGGGACATAGGCCCTCTGCTCTCTCTCAGCATGGCACCTGTGGCCATGGCTTCTGGTATCTCTGGTCATGGCTGTCTTAGGCAGGGATCTCAAAAGTGTTTGGCTGGCAATTCTTCCTCCTTGATGGTCCCAGGATTCTCTCTGTTTTCTGAGATGGTTTCTGAGATGGTCTTCATATACAGTGAGATGGCTTTGATGGAGTTGTGGGTTGTTGTATTTTTTGTCTTTCAGCAGACCAGAACCCCAAGGAAACGAGGGGTTGTGACTTGATTCATATCCTTTAGTAAGGTGAAGACTCAGAATACATCCCACCTTAATTCTGTAACAGAGAACTCTCTCCAAAATAGAATTATTACCATAGGCATGGAGGATAGAATCTACAATACATGACAAGGGAGAGTGGATAGATAATAAATAGGAAGAAATTTCACTTCATTACATCTTCCATATGTTTTCCTTAACATTCACTCATCCACAATGCATGGATAAATCTGTATCTCTATGTTTATGTTTGTACATTTATGCACACACATTTATATATTTACATACTTGTCACTGTTGTAAACAGGTGATCATGAGCTGCACATCCTTTTAAACCTGCCCTTTCCACTAAGATCTTCCAACCAAATCAGAATCAATTGAGATTTTTATAAGCTATTATCATAGCGTTTGACTTACCTAATGTCAAAAGACATTTTCTTTCTAAGACATTCCTATGTGTGTATCATAGATGTTTTCGTAGCGCCTCTTTGCTCAGGAGTGCAAGGTGTGGATGGTTAATTCGTAAGTGGGAAATCTCCAAAACGGACGTGGAATGATGACAGCAAGTAAGCGAGGAAAGAAGAGGAGAGCATTCCGGAAAGGAAATGGACGGGTTACAGGGCAAGCAGAGGTGATGTCTATCTTCTTAAGGCTCTCAGACCCTTTGAGTCTCAAACATGTTAGCAGCTCAAAAACGTTGGACAGCTTCTTTAAGAGGCAGAGCTATGTTTGCCCCCCACACACTCTCCTGATGTTAATAGTGTTATGCTTACTCTTGCCATGAGAGTGTCTACCTGACTGGCCTTTGAAGGGAGTCTTGACATGTTCTTTGGCATGACTTCCCAACCATTCTAATATTTGCTTGACTCTTCAAAACCTGGCGCTCACTTAGTAATTAGTACCTGTAAACAGTAAGCTCCTTGTCAAATGATGCATGCTGGTAGAAACCAATGTTCTCGGGAGGGGGACTTATCAGTGCAGCCCAGCTGCCGCATTAGAAATAAAATGGGAACCCAGGAGTGAAAGGCTTGGATGGATGCTGGGGAACAAAGCAAAGGAATAAAATTGCCACAGCATATCACAGAGAGTCTTAATCACAGGCCTATCTCTTGTAAAGATAAGGACAGGACAGGAACAGGAGTAGGAGGCAATAATGTGATCACGAATACTGCTCTGATAGAGACAGAACTGGATATTCAGCAAGAGGAAAGGGATGGCATGGGGAATGTCAAGATTCTGTCACCCTGTATGTGTCACCGCAGACTTCTCCATCCGCATTTCCCCGCTGTGGAGTAGAGGGGAGAGGCCTCTCTTGTCTTTCTAAGGACAGTGTAGGGAGTCAAAATCAGCTGGACAGGATGAAACAACAACAGCCACAACACAATAGTGAATTATAGCAATGAAAAGAGTCCTCGAGCCTCTAAGAAACATGCAGCAGTGGCCTCTGAGCATCTTTGCACAAGCACAAGGCAGGAGTGCAATCCAAAGAATGAGTAAGCAGACCAGTTCTTCCTTGGCTTCAAGGGCTGCAGACGGCCCAACTCCAGTCTCCCTGGTAAGATATTAGAGGATAAGCTTATTCTCCCAAGAGGGATCCAGAGGTTTTTCTGGGAAAAGAGCTAAGGGTGAACATTAAGTATATTTAATTCTAAAACTAAGACTAAAAGAAAGGGTCAGATGAGTGTAATAGAAAAGCATACATTCAATATACTCTATGAAGGGAGAGTCAATAAAACAGTTTCCATCCTGTCAATTCCAACTTATGGCGTCCCCAAGTATAGAACCATCCTCCGTTGGCTTTGCCCGCCTGGTTTTTCAGAGCTAGATCGGAGACCATTCTTCTGAATTACTTCTGAGTAGGCTTGAGCCACCAACCGTTCAGTTTGCAGTTGAGCATGTTAACTAGTTTTATCATCTGCCAGTGATATGGAGTCCATCCTGACTCATAGCTACTTTAAAAGACAGCGTATAATTGCCCTGTGGCTTTCTAAGACTGCAAAACCTTCCTGAAGCAGAAACTCTCGTCTGCTAACAGCTCAATGCATACCCGTCAGGTCACTAGGGTTCTTTGTGTCACCTGCACACTCCATTAAAATATGATGTAGGTAAACCTGGGAGAATGGAAAGAGAAAGGTGAAAAGTAGGTAAGACCCTTGCTTACCCCATAGGGAATGGCTGGGAGTTGAAAACTAATCTTTAGAATAGATAATCAAGTCATAAAAGTGCTAGTTTATGCAACAGCATGAAGATAAACATTAAAAATATTGAGTTTCAATCATTTAAAATTAGGTGACAAAAAGAGGAGGTGCTTACAAACAATTTATGGTTGCTAGTCATAGGAAAGCAATACATGCTATCTAAAATGAAGAGAGATTGAGGATATTAGGAAAGAAGTTTCATATAAGAGCAAACCCCAAGAAAAATCCACCTTTTAAATATTAGAATAATAATGGGAAACATCAAATTAAAAATAGTAAAATAAAAGATCACATCATGAAAATCACATGCATACATGCCCATAAGTATGAGATGAATTAGCACTATAGACTGAATCCTTTACATATCTGTTATATGAATAAATAAACATAGACTTAAGTCACTTATTAGAAAAAGGAATAATACAAACTCACCCTGGCTTACAACTTTGTTTCGGAAACCAGAGATAAATCTAAAACAAAGACATTAATAAAAAGTTAAATACAAAAATGGTTTAAGTTATTCCAGAACACTATAAACAAGCAAACAAACAAAAATTTCACAATTTTAATGTGAATCAAGGTTGAATAAAGTTCAAAGAGCATTAGACAGAAACAAACTACATAATGCTCAAGGCTGTAGTTCTTGCAGACGATAATAATTAAGGATGTTTATGCAGAAATGATAGAGAGAACTTAATGAAACAAAAATGATAGCAGATATGAATTCATTAATTATTGCAAACTGTGTTTCCCCTATGTTTTTATAAAATATGTAAATTATCCCAAAGATAAAGAAAAGAAAAAAAAACTTATAGAGAATTCCCAACTAAGGTTCTGGGTAAATTAATTTTTACACATATATTTCTAGCTCTCTATCATGATCAGATAATGACCTTCCTTTAAAGTGCCCTATATCCTCCTTCACAAAAATTGATGTGACTGTTTTTGGTACTACAAGGAAAATCTCAATAAATTCTAGAGAAGTGGAAACAGCACAGCAAAATTATCTAAAAATGAGACAGTGATTTTTATCATTTAATACTAAAGAAGACTATTTAACCTGGAAAAATATATCTGTTAAATATTGATTAGTTAAGTTGAATGTGCATGGCCCTAGTAGTAATAAAATATGAACCAGATTCTAGGGATACAGAGAAATAATAGTTAAGTGAAAAAAATATGTTGTTTGCCAATGCTTTGATTCCAACTCATGGGCTTATATATAAAAGAACAAAAATAGTTCATTGTTACACCACCATCATGGTTATTGCCATATTTGGGTACACTGTTATGGCTATCATGTCAATCTATCTCATTGAGGATTTCCCTATCTTAATTTTTATAAATTAAGATTATCAATCAGAATTCCTTAATTATATGTCCAAAAGAGGGAAGTCAAAGTTTCTTATCCATTTTTCTTTCTTTTCTTTTTTAGTTTTAAATTTAAATTTATTTTATTTTATATATTTATAAATGTATAAACTTGCAAATGAGACATTTTGTTACATTTTCAGCTAATTGTTGCAGAGAGAAGTGAAGGTTCTTATTTTTAAAGTATATTTTGTTTCAAGCTGCCTTATTTTAAAAATCATTTTATTGGGGGCTCACATAACTCTTATCACAATCTATGCCTCAATTCATTATGTATCAAGCATATTTGTGCATTTATTGCGCTAATCGTTCTCAAAACATTTGCTTTCTACTTAAACCCTTGGTGTCAGCTCCTCATTTTCCCCTTCCCTCCCCATTCCCTTCCTCATGAACCCTTGATAATTTATAGAATATTATTATTTTGTCATATTTACACTGTCTGATGTCTTCCTTCACCCACTTCCCTGGGGTTGCTGGTCCAGAAGGGATCATATGTCCTGGATTCCCTATGCTTCTGATTCTTCTCTGGACCAGGGTATATTCTCTGGTCTAGCCGGACTTGTACAGTAGAATTGGGATCGTGATAGTCGGGGAGAGGGAGCATTGAAAAACTTGAAGAACATTATGTTTCATTATTGCTACACGGCACCCTGACTAGTTCGTGTCCTTCTGTAAGGGAATATCCCACTGCATACAGATGGGCTTTGGGTCCCCAGTCTGCACTCTCCTCTCATTTACAATTATATACCTGATTCCTGATCCTGATACCTGTACCTTTGGACACCTTGTGGTCACACAAGCTGTCATGCTTCTTCCATGTGGGATTTGTTGCTTCTGAGCTAGATGGCCACTTGATTACCTTCAAACTGTTAATGAAACTTTCTATTTAGAAGTTCTGAAAAGATTACCTAGCTGTGTGTGACAAAAAGGCTTGATTTGTGGCAGATGTGGGACTCGTCTTACCACCAAAACAATGCACCTGCTCACACAGCCGTCTCAGCACTCCAGTATTTGAAAAAACAGCATGCGGCTCTTACCCCACATACCTTCCTCATCTGACCTGTCTCTGTGTGACTTCTTTTTGTTACAGAGAACGAAGAGGAATTTGAAAGGACAATGATCTGATGACACAGAAGAGATGAAGGGGAAAAAAAGGGTAAGATGCTGTCAGCTATACAAACAAATGAGTTTGAAAAATGCTTCCACGAATGAGATCACAGATTTGACAAATGCATTACGTGTAATGGAGAGTGCTTTGAAGGCTGTTTTGTAAAATACATAGCTTTGGAAAAAGAAACCCTCGTATGTGCTTTAAAAAGTTCAAAGCACAGATTTGTGAGTTAGACGTCTGTAATAGAACATATTATTCATGCCTTCGATGTGTGTAGTAGATGGAGACTGGAAGCAGTACGAGTCCACAGAACAAAGCACATGGCAAATGAGACGCCCCTGCCATGTGATCATTACCCAAACTGCAAACTCACTGCCATCAAGTCAATTACAACTTACAGCAACGCGGTGGGACAAGGGAGAGCTGCCCACGTGGGTTTCTGAGACTGTTAACCCTTTATAAGAGTGGAAAACCTCGTCTTTCCCCCTTAGAGTCCCTCTAACTGGTGACTCTGTGGTTAGCAGCGCACCAAGTAACCCACTACACCAAAGGGCCCCAGGGGTCAAAAATTAATAAGGGAGCTCTCTCTGTACTTCGAGGCGGGGATGTTGAGAAGAGGGAAGTACCACTACTTATTCCCATTTATGCAGTTTTGGATAAAGAAACATCGGAAGGGTCACCAAGCAACCCATGCAAATGACTTCTTCTTGAAGACAGAGACAGTGTGAATGAGGATCGGGGGTTGATGGGAGACCACGTCTCACTGTAGATACGTTTAAAATTAGATTTCCTTGTTGAGGCCAGTTCGGGGTTTACAGAGAAATTGTGTAGGAAATACAGGGAGTTCCGTGGCCCTCCCTCCCTCCCTCCTCATTTCTCCTGTTGTCAGCACTGCACTGTAAGGGAACATCTTTTACCAGCGATGAACTGAGAAGAAGGGATGCAACACTGTTTGCTGCAGCCCCCAGAGCACCTCAGGCTCCCTCGCCCTCATGGCGTCCTGTGGGTTTGGACACACACATATTGTTATGTGTCCACCAAGACAATACTGCATAGCACAGTTTCACTGCCCTGATTATGCCCCAAGTTCTCCCTTTTCATCTCTCCCCGTCTCCCTCAGTCCTTAGTAAGCATGCTTTTTTCATCAGAATGACTAATGGAATCTAGCAGTAGGAAGCTTTTTCAGACAGGCTTTTTTTCACAAAGCAATATGTCCTACATTTTCTAACATTTTCATTTTGTGGACGCGTTTCCCAGGACCACCCCACTGCCATTGACTTGATGTTGACTCCTAGAGACCCTGTCGAAGCCTGAGAACTTTTCTGAGACTGTAAATCTTTTTGGAAGCAGGAAGCCCCATCTTTCTCTTGGGGAGTGGCTGGTGGGTTCAAACCATTGAGCTTGGCACCCACAGTTTAACACTTATCCCATTATCCCACCATGACTTGTTGGGGTCCCATCAATGGTGTAGAGAATACAGCCAAATATGTGAGCAGGAATGGAAGCAGATAAGAGGAAGCCTTTCCCAGGATGTAGGCCGAGAAAGAAAGAGGCAGTTCAGAGGATGATTTGCTGTCATGGCGGCCCCACCCCATTGGCAGGTGGCCACAGACAGGAGAGACATAAATAGAATGAAAGAAAACAAGGTGTGCTCTTAATGAGTTGAGCAGCATCTGCCAAGAAACTTTACCACATGGCATGCTTTGTCTGCTGCCAAGAACGGCCGTGGGCTTTGGTGGGACGATAGGGACAGGGACTACACTTGCCACTAACTGCTTTTCATCATAACGGAAAGTGACTTCATTGACCTGGAGTTAGTGCAACAGTTCATCCAGGAAGGGACACACTGTTGATTGAGACAAGTTTGCCCAGAGTGCGTCCACAGGGGTCTCAGAATCAGAAGGTCTTTGAATCCCCAACGGGTCTTTATTTCCTTTTCAGAAAATGGAATTCACATGTCCCACATAGTAGGAACACAAAATACCCAGACACTCGGAACATGCTTGAGTTTTATTTTCACACTCTCAGGTTTGAGACGAGTCTGAACAGATTTAATCCAAATTCGGTGCAATTTTTTTTTTCTTTAAAGACTGCTCTGGGCCTGCAACTATAAATGTCAAGTTTCAACCAGAGGAAATTTTTTTTTACAGTTGAGCTGGCAGGTCTTTAAAGAGGTACTGTCAAAACAGAAGCCATCAAGAACCAAAAAAAAAAAATTTTTTTTTTTTTTAAATCCCAAAACATACCTGCCTCACTACTAATTCTCTGGGTGGAAAAAAAAGGGAGAAATAGTAACAGTTGCACGACTGGAAAACAGAGCGTTTGTAGCATCAGAGACATGCCCTTCACTATCTGCTTCTTTTTTTCTTTTCTTTCCCCTCCAGCAAGCGAGTCTGGTAAGAAGACAAAAAGACTTTTCATTTTGTGAACAGAAAACACTGAGCTGGTACTCTGTGCAGGCAGGAGGTCCACTCTAGCCAGGGGACTGGAAGCTAATTTATGGTGGGAGTGCTCCACTCTGGCCATGCTGAAGGCATCTCCCTGTGGCAAGAGGGAGGGGTAGGTAACAGCAGGAGAATTTTGAGGTGGAAGGGAGCGTTCAAGATGGAGGAGATTTGAGATGAAGGGAATAACGCTGGGCTGTGTCCCTGAAGTTGACTCACCTCTGATGGAAAAGATAAGTGCTGGGACCTCACTGTCTACCCAGTCTGTGTGTGTGTCTGCTTCACATGGCGACTTCCTGTGTGGACAGGAAGTGTACGTGTAGGACACCACAGGTCTGCCTGACACTGCCTCCCCTTTCTTCGTGAGTTGCGTCTGCAAGTCCAGGAAACTTGCTCTTTGGGTTATGACAGCCGTTCCTTCAGAAAGAGCAGACTCCTTCAGGGTCAGTTAAGAGGGTTTGTTTTTAGGTGTGAGAAGCACGGGGAAATGACTCTGTGAGTTTGGGTTCATTGTGACACCTATATTTTCCTATTAAAAATCCGGTTTGCGCCTTTTTTAAGAGCCCCAGTAACACAATGGATTAAGCTAATGTAAGATGCCTTTGAGCCTATCAGCCACTCCACTGGAGAAAGATTTCAACCTGGCAAACCCTTTGGGGTGCTTTTCCTCTGTGCTAGAGGCAGTGGGCAAGTCCGTTCTGGGATCGTGCATACATCTATGCATGCGGAAGGTCCCCTGAGCAACTCAATGGGAAAGCAGTGGGCTTTGGATGGATGCTGGTGCTGTGCTGACTTCAGCTCTTTTCACCTGCCCACTACAGGAGCCCTGCTGATGTCATGATTATGCAGCAGGCAGTGGCCCTCAAAGTCCGTCGTTTTAAACCACCAGCTGCTTCTTGGGAGAAAGGTGCAGGGTTCTCGTTCCCGTCAACAGTGACAGTCTTGGAGACTCTGCCCTGTCCAGTAAGAGGCTATGACAGGAAGAGCCACGGAGCTGGCTGGCCACAAGAATTTTTGTTATGTGGAAACTGGAGAGAACGGCCCTAGATGGTGTCTAGGCTGCAATCTTCAGCAGGGCGGGTTGCCCCGGCTTCTCTGCACAGAGAGGGGTGGTTGGGATTCGGATGTCAGTGCTTTGGATGGAGCCCTGGGAGTCCTGTGGTTCTGCATTGCCTTGCCAGTCCCAAGGTCAGCCAGTTTGAAACTGCTAACCGCTCCTTGTGAAAAAAACCAAGCTTTCTACCCCAGTTGAGTTCTAGTCTCAACCCCCCCCCCCCCCGAGGCAGTTCTATAAGTCGCTATGATTTGGAATAAACTTGATGGTCATAGGTTTCTTAGTCTTCTGCTGTTGATCTTGATGGGATCAAAGTTGAGCCTTTAACCATTGGCAAAACAGGGTTCCTTCTTGAACAGCCACTACCTCCCACAGCCTTGTCGTCAATTTTGACTCAGAGTTACTGGGGTTTCTAAGTTTGTAAACTTTACAAAATGAGGAAACGGACTCATCTTTCTGTCTTGGAGCAGCTAGCGGGTTTGAACCCCCAACCTTGCAGGGAGTAGCCCAATGCCTGGTCCACAACGGCGCCGGGAGCACCAACCTCCGACCTGGTGTTTCCAGGTCACCGAGTGGTGGTAGAGATTCCAGCTGACAAAACACGAAGGAGAAGTTCAGCGCCGTAGACCGCGGAGTTCCCACGAATTAGAACGGGTCCAATGATTTCTCCTCCTCGCTGCCTTCCCAGCCACGCTGGCTCACCGCCACCCTGTGTGCCGGAGCGGAAAGCCCCGTCTTCCTCCCGAGGAGCTACTGGTGGTTTTGCTCTGCTGCACGGGATGCGGAGCACACCCCAGTGTGTGACCAGCCCACCACCAAGGCTCCCTTACTGATTCCAGGACGGAGATTTTATTTTTGTTGGGTGCTTCTGGTTGTTCTTCGCGTAGACACTTCCATGCCACCTTTTCTCCCTGAAATGCCTCTCCCCAAGGCAGCCAAACCAAACAAATGGAAAACAGAATATGTAAATATCCTGCCCTTCCATGGTGATGGGCAGAGGGTGGGGTCAATGTGTTCAGGCTCCCAGCTGCCCCCAGCCACTCTCAGCTCTCTCCCGGGAAATGGGGCCACGCTGTGTGTTCCTGGTTTCAGCCTGTTGCTATCAGCCTCAGTTCTCCGAGAACGGAATGTCCTCTCCTTACCTGCTGCGCAGCCCTGCTTCCCCTGCCCACATGGCTTGTCTTCCCTCTTTTTTCTGACATGGATGTCCTCAAGTCTAGACGGCGGACTGATTGGTGCCACAGTATTGCTTAGCAACAGCCCCAGCCCCTCGCCCCGCGGGAGACAGTCTCCTGGAATTTCCCTTCCATCTCCTCCAGCTAAATGCCTGGCGTCAGAGAACTGGTTCCCTGGATGAGGTCTGTGGCCTCCCAAGCTCTCCTGTGATACCCTTTCTTGGGTCTAGTGCTTTTCCTCGGGCGAGCCCGCCTCTCCACTGGGCGTTGTTTGTTTTCCAGTATCTCTGGGGTCCGGTGGAGGACATAGATGATCCACGTGCATTTAAACAGAAGACACATTGCAGCCACAAAAGAATCAGGGAGACCCAGGAATTCAAAACAAGCTAATTGAAGACTGACAGTTCTGCTGGGAGAGGAGGAAAAGTGGGGGCAGGTGGCCCAGTTTCTTCACTTGACAAGCCCAGAGGAGCTGATGGTGGGAGTCATTCATGGAAAGCTGTCACTCCAGCCTGGCCCAGGATCACCAGTCCACTGTTCCTTTTCTTGCTGCCTGTCCTTATTGCAATTTCTAGTTCTTGACTCTGTTGTGGCAAAATGGCAGCTGCCGATAAGATCTTTTCTTCCTTGGTAAGGTGGTGGCATTCATGCTAATCTGATTAAGGTTATTCTTTCCCCTAAATGCTCGTTGGTACACTCATCACCCACGAGCAAAGGTTCGGTGATCAGAGAAATGTCAATCCTGTTTCGCTATGTTGGCTTTGATTTGATGGCAGTGAGCTGGGTTTGGGGAGAAGGCCAGTGTAGTGTTTTCTCAGAGGCCAGGAGTCACTCTCGGTGAATTGAGGTTTGCACATGAGCTCTGAGAACAATCTACATGCCTAATGACAGGTATACAAGGTGCAACAGATCCCCCTGTCTTTATCCTTTGCTCTTCTTTCCTTCCTCTTCCCTAAACTCTTCCCCCTCTTTGGCCTGATATCTTTGTCCTCATGTCTAGACTTAACAGTGAGTGGTACCACAGGAATTCTTAGCCTACAAATCCACTATTGACTTTCTACGAGATTTCTCGGTATCAAAAGTTTGATGATGGTCATTGCCTTCCTTAGAAGCCTCAAACTTTCCCATGATCTGTAGCAAAAGTGGCAAGTGGATTCCCTCTTGTATTCTTATGGATTAGAATGGGCGGCCTGAAGCACCATGCTAAAAAGGATCCTGAGATTTCTTTGGGGGATGTTACGGTTAATTAGTCATGCCTGCCCTGGCCCTGACCAGCGAGTGTGATGGTATACAAGTCATGCTTAGTGTCCAGAATCTGATATTTGCCATGAGGGTTAAGTATCTCCCAATCCCAGCACATAATTTCTTACAGCTTCTTAAATAGGATATGCAGTTAGACCTTGGACAATACAAGTGCCAGGGATACTGACCTCCTGCACAGTTGAAAACCCATGTGTAATAGATGGCCAACCCTTGAACAATATGAGTTTGCACTGAAGGGACTCACTCATGCATTGTATGTATTTTTCCTTTATTATGAATGCATGGATTACAGCTCATTGTTAAGAAGGCTAACGTCTTCACAACTAAACCGATATGTAACTTCGCGATAAATGGAGAAAAGATTGAAGTTGTCAAAGATTGTTTGCTTGGATCCACAATTAATGCTCCTGGAAGCCATAGTTGAGAAATCAAAAGAAGAGTTGCATTATGTAAATCCACTGCACGTGACCTTTCTATAATGCTGAAAATCAAGGAAGTTGCTTTGAGGCTATGGGTGCAACTGACCCAAGACAGGGTATTTTCCATGGCCTCATATGCATGTGAAAGTTGGCAATGTATAAAGAACACTGAAGAACTGATACTTCTGAATTCTGTTGCTTAGAAAAATATTAAAAGTACCATGGACTGCTAAAAGGACAAAGGAATCTGTGTTGGAAGAAGTACAGCCAGAGTGCTCCTTAGAGGCCAGGATGGGAGACTTCATCTTACATACTTGGGGTAGGGTGTCAGGAAAAACCAGTTCCTGGAGAAGGAGATCATGTTTGGTAAAGCAGAAGGGCAGCGAAGGAGAAAGGAGAGGAATGTTCTGGAGGAGACGGATTGACACAGTGGGTCAAGCATAGAAACAATTGAGGATGGTGCAGGATGGAGTCGTGTTTCTTTCTGTTGTGCATGATGTCCTTATTGGTCAGATCTGACTCGAAGCCCCTCACAGCAACAGAAGTGAGCCTACGTGTCTCCAGTATATGCTTAACACCACATGTGGTGCTCATCATCTGCCCATGAGCAGTGATCCCCCGGCCCGTACTTACCCCCCCGCCCCCCACCACTGCAGCAGTTACTCTGGGGATCATCACAGCAGTGACAGGAAGAAACAATCTGTGCTCAGATGGGACCCTGACATTCAGATCCATGCTGTTCCCGGTGCACTGCACTTCTGTGCATCTCCAAACTCTTGTAAACAGTGCCCCTCTACCATCATCGTTTTTCCAACTCCTCTGATCAGTTTAGTTTTATTGGAATTTCAAGAGTGCTCAGAGACTCACTTTCTTCACTGAACCCCTTTCAGCTCTCTGATTTAAAGGCTACTGAGATCCCTATGCCCTGATGTTACACACTCTTCTCAAGACAATGTCCTTCACTGTGTAATACAGTCTCCTGGATAGCTGTCTGCTTCCTCCCTGAAACTGGAAAGTCTGAAGGCAGAATAATATTTCATTTTCTCAATAACTATGTAGCATAGTGCTTGGACTCTTCTAATAACTTCTTATTGGCAAAAAAAATAAATGAGTGAGTTAATGTGAAGAATAAAATCAAGCTTAACAACTTTGCACTTTATAATAAGAAAATAAAAAAAAACTTAAAATGTGAGAATTTTAGCATTTTTTTCTACTTGTGTCTCTGCAGTCATCCAGTACATTGGCTTAGGGCTAAATCAATACTCACATACATTTGATGAAAACTGCCTTCTTTTTTTTTTGCCAGTTTTAAGAGAAATTTATTTTCTAGCAGTTTTATTTGCAAATCATTTACATTTCATATAATTCAATCATTCAGTCATATCATGGAGCATTGTACAATCACCCCCACATCAGTTTTTGAACGTTCCCCTTCCCCCATAGTCAAATTGCTTTTAAGATAATTCATGCAATCACAATCTGTTCTAGTATTCCCTCCCCACTCCCATCTTCATTAGTTACTCCTGAAATCCCCCTTCCCTCCCTAACAACCCCGTATTCCCTATATCCACTTGAATCCATTATTATCGTTATCATTATGCCTCCACTCCTCCTGTGTTTCACACCTGGGAGAGCCAATAGAAAGCAAAATTGCACTAAGGCGGTCAGGGTAAAACCATAATAGCATACAGGCAGAAATACTAATATGGCATAAGGAAGGAAAACTCCTCCAACAATTATCAAAAAGCCAGGGAAGAAATTCCTGTCCTGGAACCAGTAAGAGATACTTGCATGCAGAACAAATTCAGGTGTGACTGTTGGGTGGTCAACTGGGCCGGCGTTGAATTCGATCCAGCATAAACAAGACGAAGACAGCATCTCTCTGACAGTGAGACTGATGACAACCCTTGTCTCTGGCTAGGGCGGATCTGCCCGTGACTCAGTCTGACCAGGTACTCTGCAGATGGGTTTTGGGCTTTCACCAGTCCCCGTAGCCCTCCCCAAATTGGGTGTTCATAATTTGTATACTGGTGCTTTTCTCCTCACCATATTTATGACTTATAGTTGTCATCTTAGATGACTGCTTGTCTGAATCCAAGCTTTTGAGACCCCAGACACTATTTCAACCCATAGCCTGGCACCATCTGCTTTCTTCACCACACTTTGCTCTCGCACCCTTATCTTCAGTGATCATTGCATGAAGGTGAGTATGTAGCAGGGCCACGATGTAAGAACCAATTGTTCTTAAGTTAGAGCTAGAATTTAGTGCAAGCCCAAACCCATTCTGGGATCTATGTTTTTGTTTTTTTGGCTAACTTGCTGTACCTTGGAAGCCACTACATATGTCCTATCCTTCCATAACATAATCATGTCAGTCATAATTGTGCAATTGCCTCCAAAATCATACATGTTTTACAAGACATACATTTCCATCTTAAACATCCGGACATCATCTCTTTATTATCTTTTGACAATTTTCATTGGTTATTTGGGGAAGTAGATCACCAGACCTTTCTTCCTAGTCTGTATACTCCAGGGAACCTGTCACATATGGTGAACCAGGGGGCATTTGAAGTACTGGTGCCATAGCTTCCAGCACCATAGCAGCACACACACCACCGCAGTATGGAGAGCTGACAGGTGGCAGACCCACACACATCTAAATTTCATGACTATTATATATATCAGGGCAAGTCAATATGTAATACTACTTCTAAGAATTCAGTTCATACATGCACAGGTTTATTTTTAAAAAGTAAAGTGTCCCAAACATATCTCTGAAATTGATGGATGGCTGCAAACAAGTTCTTCCAGTGATATACTTGTTATACTATTATTCTAAAATAACTCACTGCCACGGAGTTGATGCTGACCCATAGTGACCCTATAGGACAGAGTAGTACTGCCCCTGTGGGTTTCAAGACTGTAATTTTTTTTTGGTGGGAGGCACATCACTGCCCTCTGGTGGTCATGGAAGCTACCCAGCCTTGCTCCTGGAGAGCCGCTGCTGGATTTGAACCACCAAGCCCACGGGCCGCAGTCCTGCCCTCAAGGCTGTAATTCTTTATGGCAGTAGAAAGTTCTATCTTTCTCACACAGAGCACTTCATTTTGAACTGCTGACCTTATGGTTAATGACCCAGTGAGTAACTGCTCTGCCGCCAGGGCTTCTTGACCAGTGACTTCCAAGGGCCCACAAAATCCAAGGCAGAAAGATCAGCTCAGGAAATTACGTGGACTCTTTCTGAGGAACTCGAAGGGGGTAATCTTGATATGCTCCAAATACCCAGCATGATTGTGGGGGCTTATCATGAAGACATTTCAAGAAAATGGGAAACTCCATAGTGAGACAAAGGGCAAGAAAGTTGTGCTGAGGAAAAATTTTTTTTCACAACAATGTACTCACTCTTTGTTGGAAGGTAGCAAGGGTGGCAGTGGGGAAACCTAACCCATTCATATCACAGCCTTTTAAGAGTTCTATTTGTTTCCCCCAAATTAAAAAAAAGAAAACAACTCACCAACCATATGGATTCACTACCATCTAGTGGATTCCATCTCATAGGGACCCTGTCGACAGAGTAGAATGGCCCCTGGGGTTTTTGACACTGTCATCTTTACAGGGACAGGAAGACTAATCTTCCTCCAGCTGGTAGAACAGTTGGTGGCTTTGAGATGCTGACCTGAAGAGTAGTAGTTCCACACGGCACTATCATGCCACAAGGGCTCCTTTCGAATCTAAAGGCATTGCAAACAGACCTGACTGGGGTCCCTCACGCATGCCTCAATGTTGCCTGGTCCTCTGCCATCTTCACGATCATCAGTATATTTGAGTTTATTGTCTGGCTGTGGTGCCCACGCACGTCTCATTTTCTCTGATCCTGTACCCTACCAGCACTGATTTCCTCTTTTAGAAATTGATCTCTCCTGATGGTGTGTCTAAAATAAGCAGGGCAAGTCTGGCCATCTCAATTATAAGGAGCATTCTGGTCGGGGTTCTTTGTGCTGATGTTCCCTTCTGTCAGACCATGGTGTATTTGGTATTCTTTGCCAACACAATTCAAGAGTGTCGATTTTTCCTCAATCTTCATTTTTCACTATCCAATGTTCACAGATATATGATGCAATTGTGAAAACCATGGCTTGGGCCTGATGTACCTTGACCCATCTTGCCTTGTGACATCTTGCCTGTGTAGAATGCTACTGAGGTCTCTTGTGGCAGATATACCAATGCAAATGTCTTGTGGAATGCTTTCCAGGCAGGAGGAGGGCAAATGATGGCTCCTAAGCACTGCTTCATGGGCTCTCAGGATGTGTGGCTACCCCTCATCTCTTTTGTCACCCATTAATGCAGCATCAGAAGAAAGAAGGGAGTTTGTGCCCACAGTGACACTGAACTGATTAATCCCTCACCCTGCTAAACCTTTCCTGTGGAATGTTTGCATTGAGAAGATCTCCCCTACCCATCCTAAAACTCCATGTAAGCCCTTGGCCTTTTATTTGAAATGAAACTCACTGCCATCAATCAATTCCCATGCATAGTGACCCACACCTATGGGTTTCAGGGACTGTAACTCTTTATGGAAGTAGCTAGTCCCATCTTTCCCCTGCAGAGCTGCTAGTTGTCTCAAACTGCCAATCTTGTGATTAGCAGTCCAACTTGTAACTCACTCAGTCACCAGGGCTCATTTTTACTTATAACTATTCCCTATTTAACATCCGTTTCCTTCTACACCTGTCACGGAAACCATAGTCATTCTCACAGTCACTGTCTTCCCTGACCAATGCCTCCTTTCAACTTGATCCTCTCTGCTCTTAAATAAACCAATGCTTCCATCCAAGTTGAAATGAATAAGAGTCCCTTAAGAAAAATTCCTCTTGCCTGAATAGCTGTGGTTTCCCGGAATCACCATCCTATTTTTGTCTTAGGGAAACTCCAGATTGTGTAACTGATACATCTTCCTGATATGGTTTAGCTGTTGGAATGCTTGGTTCCTAGACTCTACCATTGGGTAAGCTTAACCATCAACCAAAAAGGCCTCTCCATCTGCTTGTGGCAGGTCCCGACCTTGAAAACACTATGGAGCATAGTTTTATTCTGCTCATGGATTCCTCATGAATTGGAATCCACTTCACAGACCCCCCGTTTTTCTTTCTTTAATTAAAAAAGTTAAAGCAGAGTAAATGAGTCTCTATTGTCTGCATTTTTTAATGACTACAGTTTTGGGATTCCTTAATATCCCCACTCTGGCTTTGTTTCTTTGTTCTCACTTATTTTATTGAAAACATGCTCTCTTGGCTGTGCTTTATGCATCTCCATGGGCCACCTACATTCTTGTCTGGAGCAAAGTTGGAACAGAGTTAGAGGCATCAAAAGACTACAATTGTCTCTTAATATACCACAGGCCTATTTCCTTATAAGATGAGGGGGCTTCAATAAGTTTGTGGGAAAACTCTATGATTTCGTCATTCCAGTTCCCTATGAATTTTTTGAAGCCTTCTCATAGAATGCTTCCTAATGTTTTGTAGGTTGGGGTGCTTGAGTCTGATCTAGCTGTGAGAGTTCTGTGGAAGAGTGTGCCGAGTGGTTAGAAGGACAGGAAGTGCACACAAATATGATTAGGAAGGCAGAGACATGAGGATGAGGCTCAGGAAAGTAAGAATAAATAAACACCAGGAAAGGCTCTAACTCCTATTGGCGGGAAGTATGTCACCCAGGGAGAACTGCTATGTCTTCCACATAGATATTATGACAATAAAAGAAAATGAACAGCATTTCACTGAGAACTCAGAATATGGAAGAAATGGAAAAGAACATCGCAAGAATCACAGGAAAGAGCGAAGTGAAGTGAGGATCATAGGGGGAGTCACAGATGGAAAAAGGGGTTGGAACCAAATTGTTAAAGGATTCCCTCATGCTAGCCAAGGGAGATACTCTCGGAGAAGCCATGAAGACTTTGTGGGCAAGATGAAAGAGAATAGGGAAATTAATGCAATGTGTGCTGTGGTAGATAACATAGCAGATTAGAGGCAGAAGGAAAGTTAGGTGAGAGAATTTGATTGTCTAACAGAAGAGTGCCATTGAGCCTGGAACATGGAAAATAGTGATGCAAAGGGACATGCAATTTAATGGTAAATAAATACCGTTTTTTTCTGAATCATAAGATGCACCCAGTTTTTAGAGCAGAAGATAAGAAAAAAATATTCTGAACCAAATAGTACCAGTATACTAAAATGTTCTGGGAGTACCACACCTTTGAAACATAAGACTCACTTTCATTTCCCCCCACACTTTTGGGAGAGGGGGGAGTGTGACTTTTGGTCCAAAAAAATACAGTACCTCTTAACATAGTCACATGCCAATTCTCACACTCTTCTCAGGGATTGAGGGATGAATTGAATGCATTGTTGTTGTTGTTGTTGTGTGCTGTTCCAACTCAGATCAGACCTGAATGCAACAGAAGGAAATACCTCCTGGACCTGTCTCATCTTCACAAATGTTTCTATGGGTGAACCCATTGCTTCAGCCACCTTGTTAAGCCAGCTTGTGGAAGGCCTTCCTCTTTTTCTCTAGCCCTCTCCTTTACCAGACAAGACATGCTTCTCCAGGAACTGGTTTCTCCTGACAATAGGTCCAAAGTACATAAGAGGAAGCCTTGTCATCCTTGCCTCTCAGGAGAATTTTGGATGTGCTTCATCAGAACAGACTTTTAATTTATGTTGTTATTTTCACAGTTGCAATCTTCTTCATGAGCAATGTAATTCAATGGATCGATTCTTTGTTTTTGTCTATTGAATATCCAATTGTCACATGCATATGAGGCAATTGAGAATATGGCTTGAGTTAGGTTCACTTTAGTCCTCAATGTAATTTCCTTACTTTTCAACATTTGAAAGATGTCTTGTGCAGCAGATTTACCCAAAGAAAAGTGTCTTGTGATCGCTTGATCTTTCTGAGCATTGATTGTGGATCCGAGCATGACATAATCCTTGACAACTTTAATCTTTTCTTCATTAATCATGTTGTTACCTATTGGCCCACTTGTGAGGATTTGGGTCTTTTTTGTTGTTTTTGGGGCATCACTGCTCTCCGGTGGTGGGAGTAGGAGGCCCAGCCCCACTGCTGGAATTGAACCTCCGTCCCAGTGGGCCGCAGTCCTGCGCACAACCACTACGCCACCGGGGCTCAGCCCGGATTTGGGTCTTTTTTATGTTGAGTTATAATCCATGACTGAAGGCTGCAATCCTTCATCTTTGTCAGCAAGTGCCTTAAGTCTTCCTCACTTTCAGCAAGCCAAGTTGTGTCATTTGCATTTTTCAGGTTGTTAATAAGCTGCCCTCCATTCCTGATGTCATATTCTTCATTATATTATTAAATTC
>PVJH01034915.1:0-20201 GCA_004026705.1 Nesogale talazaci
AGACTCAGGCCAAGGCCAAACTGGCTGGGCCAGTTTGCAAAACTTGAGCACGTAGCCTGGGCACCCCCTGCAGGATCTGGGGTGGGGACTGGGGGTGGGGGGAGAGGGTGGGGTGGGGGGTAGGGATGGAAAGGGCTCTGAGCATGGAAGGCAGACCCCTGGCTCTGAGGTCTTTGGGGGCAAAGGCTGACTGCACCCCCATCCTCCCCACCCAGCCTTGCTGGTCATATCTCTGCCCCTGCTGATTTCCACTCTCCCGTTACCCCGGAAAAGGAGAGCGAGCTCTGCTGGCAAAGTGACTGAGGAGAGGAGGACAGATACAGAAGGCAGAGAGGTGGTTGCCATGGAAACCACAAAGTAGGAACAGAAACTTTCAGGAGCTGGGGTGGGGGGGGTGGGGGTGGGAAGAGTGGAGGTGGGAAGCAGACCTAGCAGGAAGCTGGGAAGGTCTGGCCCAGGTCGTCCCGAAATGTTCCTGTTCCCACCGTGCCTGGCAGGACAGGGCTGGGGCCGGGCGGTTTTCTCCCAAGCCTGGGCGTGAGCTGCCTGGCTGTGCGGTGAGGTAAGCGCAAGCCGCTTGTGGTCTAAGGAGGAGCCGTGCCTTCTGCCCAGATCCTTGCATCGGTCTGAGCCACGGGGCGCACGTCGGCCCGGTGCACCACGGAGCTCCCTGCAGGTCCTTACATGACGTCTCACTGCCACTGTTAGAACACGCACGGATGACGCGACCGGGGACCCGGCGGTTTGCAAGGCAGCCCGTGTCAGTCCTGGGAGGACCGGAGTCACATTCAAACGAGAAACGAGAGGGGAGTTAAGGCCCCTGACCTGGTTCTTGCTCCAGGCCCCCCCCCCCCCAGCTGAGCTCCTGTCAGTGTGGGATCGCAGGGCCGCCCCGGTCAGGTCCCAGAGTCCCAGCAGCCCCTGCCTCCGGGCTGCACTGAGATTTGAGCTGGTCTCGGCAGCCTCCAGCCCCTTCTCATCCCTGCCATTTGCCCCTGCCCTCTTCTCTCAGAACCTTGATTTCCTCCTCTGGGAAATGGAGCTACCAGTACCCTCTGCTTCTACCCGCTGTTGTCAGCGTGGTAAGGGAGGCTGGGGTGGGGTGGGGGGGGGCTGGCGCTCTGAGAAGGCTCATCTGCATCCCCGGAATGGGTCTGATGAGTCCCTGCCCTGCCCGGGGCAGCGCACAGGTAGGAAAGATGCTGGCTGGCAGCCTGTGGCTTGAGGCTGCTTGCAGGGAGGAGAGAGTGATGACTTCAGCGGCCCAACACTTCTGTCCTTACACAGGCCACCTAGGGCCTCAGTGAGCATCAGGACGCCTCTGCCTAAATGCCCGCCTACCAGGCTGCCCGCCCGAGGGAGGGGACGGAGCTCCTGTCCAGTTAGCCCGGCGTGTTCAGCGTTGAGTCTGAAACGAGCCTCGCCGTGCCCTGCGGCCCGGCGGAGCCAGAGCCAAGGCTTTGCCTTCTCTGGGGAGAGGCCCAGGGAAGCCGATGTATTATTAAACAGCAGAAAGAGGCAGTGCGCCGCGCGTGAAAGATAATGGGGGAAATGTTTTTGATGGGCTATAAATCACAGAGTGAACGGCCCTGAACCCTGCAGGGAGGGAAATTAATACGTCCTCAGCTGCGACTGCTTTGGGGTGGGGGGTGGGGGCAGCATTTGGCCCCATTTTGCTTTGGAGCCCAGGAGGCTCATGCTCCGCAAAGAGCCGGAGGACTGAGGGTCTTGAATGGGTCTTCACTTGTACCGCTGTGACATCCCCCCCTGGGGTCAGCCCCGACCCTATGACATTGCCGGCAAACGCTGGGGGCACAGCCCGAGACATCTTGACCGGTATATAAACCTTCTGCCCTGAGCCACGGCTGACCCACAGAGACCTGGGAGGGCAGCGTGAAAGTGCTCCTGGGGGTTCTGAGGCTTTACCTCCTGACGGGAGTGGAAACCTCAACTTCCTCCCTTTGAGTGACTAGTGGGCTCGAACGGCAGACCTTGAGGTGAGCAGTTCAATGGGTAACTCATTATAGCACCAGGGCTCGTGTGTGTGTGTGTGTGTGTGTAGCACTCCGCTGGTAGCCATGAGGCTCTGTATGCATAGGCACATATACATACACATACATAGGCATATGCTAAGCGACTTCAAAATGTTTGTGGAAAAATGGAAGGAAAAGATCATGGAATCCGCTGAGCTCTGGTGGCGTAGTGGTTGTGGGTGGGACTGCAGCCCACAGGGTTGATGGTTCAAATCCAGCAGCAGCTCTCCAGGAGCAAGGCTGGGCGTCTTACTCCCACCAAGGCAGTGATGCCACACACACACACACACACACACATACACACACACACACAGATCATGGAATCTTCCCAGGAATGGTTGGAAGCCCCCTCGTGGATATGCATCTATAATAGTATAACATAGCTATATGGTGGCACAACAGGTAAGCACTCCTATGCTCACCCAAAGGTCATAGGTTCACACCTCCCCGCCGCCGTACAGCAGTCTACTGCAGGAAAGCTTACCTGGGCAGTGGCGTTCAGTCCTAGAGGCCAGTGGCGAGTCAACAGTGGTCTCAGCAGCCCAGGCTTTCCTGTCCATGGACAGTCTCTAACTTGGCATGTGTCCGTGACGATGAACCATGCTTCGCGGCCCTCTGTTGTTGTTGTTGCTGGTTTTCTGTGTTTGTAGAGCTGGCCGTGAGAATCACGTGCTCCGTCACTGTCAGGTGCCTTGGCGTGGGCTTTGACTCGCAGGGACACGACGTGCCACAGACGGGAACGCTGCCCGCCCTGCACCAAGCTCCCCCTTGTTCCCACACCTGAGCCGTCTGTGCAGCCGCCCGGTTGGTCCATCTTGCCGAGAACCTACCTCTTTTTCGCTGCTCCTTGATTGTCCCAAGCTTGATGTCCTTCTCCAGGAACTAGTACCATAAACGAGGCTAAAATAGATCTGTGCCTATGATTGCTTCTGATTCCCAAGGATAACAATTAGATTGATAAAGAGACTGCTAAGGAACCTTTCGTCCACAACCAGGGAGTTGATTCAGACCCCTAAGACTCTGTAGGACAGAGGCGAACTGTTCCTTAGGGTTTCCGAGCCTGTCTCTCTCTCTCACTCTCTCTCTCAGAACCCCAACCTTATAGTAACCACCTCAGTGCTTAACCCACAGCACCACTGGTGAGCCTCTGATAATGAAAAGACAATAACAAAACTTAAAGTAATAATGATCACAATGAGATATTCAACGTACCCTAGAATGGGCGTAGCGACAGTCACCGAAACAGAACTTGGTTTTAAGTTGGGGGCTCACTGTATGTATCTCTCATTCCTATTTTCCATGAACTTTTTGAAGTCCCTGGCTTACAGGTACCTGTGAAGGAAAACTTGGGGGGGCTCTGATTCGGAAGAAACCAGTGGAGTTCTTGGGGTGGGGGTGGGAGCGGTTCCTCTGGGAACAGAAGAGTGGGTGGGAGCTGGTCCCACAGGTCAGGAGACTGGCCCAGAAAGAGAGAGAGCTGCAGTGGGCATATTGTTCCAAGGACAGCGAGGCCAGGGTGGTGGGGACCGAGGTGTATTTTTATGCCGCTCACTCTGGCCGCTTTGTAAAGAATAGACTCGGGGCAGGAGAGGATGTGGGGGAGCAGTTAGGGGTTGTGTGAGTTTCCCAGAGCAATGGACAGAAACGCCCTGAGTCTGGGTGATAAAGGGGGAGACGGGGAGAGGTATCAGCCTCAAGCTGAAAACCATAGCTACTGAGAGTCCATTTCTGAAGAGGTACGTTTCGGAGACTCCCCCCCCCCCCCCCCAGGAAGCCAGCCCAGGGTTCAAGGCCGGAGGTTAGAAGGCTGGGAACCAGTGGTAGATGTAAAGGTGAGAGGTCAGGTAGGGGAGGGGGCTGGGGCAACATCCAGTGAGCTTTTTTACCATCAGCCCTGTCCTCTTAGTCTTTGGAAAGGGGGTCCCTGCTCATTATCTGAGGCTTGGGAAGAGAAGGCCATTAAGTCCCAGGCTGTATGAGAATTGGATTCAGTCCTTGCCACTTAGCAACATTGTCTGTCAACAGAATGGGGACAACAATGGTGTCCACCGAGCTTCAGGTTGTTGTAAGGATTAACTGAGCGAAGATAGCCTGTCAGATTGCAAGACAGCCCATGCATGGCTGCTCCCCAAGAGCGTTCACCCAGGGTGCCTCAGAAGAAAGGGCTGGAGTCCACCTCTTTAAAAAACAAACAGTCACTGGGATCCCTAGGGAGCTGATGGAGTCCCCTTGAACCAGAGTGATGTGATAGCAGACAGATGTGTCTGTCTCCCAAATTCCCAGAGTGCTGCTGTGTTGGGCCTGGTGAACAGGGCCTGTGTAACCTCCCGGGCCTGTGTTTCTGCTGGAGGGTCTCTCTGACCTGTCAGGTGAAGCTTCTCTCATCTCTCTGGGCCCACTGCACCCAGCTCTCCAGGGAGCCAGAGCTGGGCCAAGCCAGCAGGTGTCTCTTCTCATGGGACCTGTAAAGGACACCAGGTCTATCAGAGTCGTAAGGGGATAGTTTAATCAACCTGGGACCTGGCAAGGTCAGAGGGTAAAGAGACCAGGACAAAGGATGCCAGTCAGGGCTGCTTCCCGGCCTGAGCTGACCTGCTGAGCCTGGGGAGGGAGGCTGAGGCCAGGGGCTTCCATGTGGGTCTATCATGGGCAGTGGTCTCCATTCTGAGCCACGGTGCGTGAGGTCTGTAATCCCAGCCTGTCCCTGCACAGAGGGAGAGAAAGGCCGCGGGTGGGAACAGGCACATGCCTGGGTCTGTGGGCTGGAAGCCCCACGCAGAGAGAGAGAGAGAGAGAGAGAGAGAGAGAGAGAGAGAGAGAGAGAGAGGAGAGAGCCAAGGGACCTGGGCTGGGGGTCCTGGGGAGACCCGTGGGCCTCCTGGTCAAACCCACTGTGGGTTAAACATGCGCGTTCCTGGGCTTGTCCTTAGGGTAACAAAACCAGGCCCAGCCTGCATCTCTGCCCAGGACCATGCACTGCAAGGGCCTGGGGCGTCTTCAAGTCTAAGAACTGCAGGTGCCTGCAACCCGTTCCATTCCTTCTGGAAACCAATGATGAAGAGGACTCAGGAAAGGGGCTCACCCAAACCATTCAGCAGCCTGGGCCCCAGTGCCAGGCCACCTTGGGGTCCTCAGGGGCACAGCCCCAGGAGCCCTGTGAATCGTGGGCTGGGCCTCAGCCAGGCGGATGAACAGGCTTTTGTCCTAAAGCCTTATACCCGGCAGAGGGCAGCACTAGCCAGTCACAGAGGGGGGTCCTTGTGGGCTACAGCTCACTCCGTGGGCCCCGGGTTGGCAGGGCCTGGGAAGAGCCCGCCTGTGGGGGCTGTGGCTGGAGGTCTGTGAGGAGTTGGATGGGGAGGCAGGTCTGTGCCAGCTTGGGGGGCACATGTACTGGGGGAACGTGGGGTGAGAAAGCGAGAGCCAGGAAGATGCTTGAAATGTTAGACCTGAAAGAGCAGGTCCAGACAATTCTGCACCCGCTGTGCTGCTCCTTGGGGCAGTGCACACGTCTCTGGAAGGTGGCCTGCCTTCAGGGCTGTGGATGGGCCCAGAAACATGATGGAGTGAGACTGGTGCCCGGGGAGCAGTCCAGCGCTCCAACCTTAGGGCTTCTCCCCAAGGTGCTCGCAGCAGCGTCCACCTCTGTCCAGGACGGAGGGGGACCTGGGGGCTCGCCGAGTGATTCCCCAGTCCCAGGGCGTCTGGGGACTCCATCTTCCCAAGCCTGTTGTGACTCCAAGCATTTGGGTCCAATCTTGTTTCCTTTTAGGCCTCTGTGGTGGTCTTAGAGTACCCCTCCCCCCTACCTGTGTTCCTCATTAGTCTCCCTGAGAGCCTGTGTCCCCTGCCTCCCACTAGGGTGAGGGGCATCCTTTTTGCTGTGATGGGGGTGGGAGTGGGGTGGGCAGGATGACCTTGAACTTGTTTTCCTTGGCCCCAAACTTTCTCAGCTACTTCCTGTTTGAGCAGGCTCAGAAATTCTAGGGCCCCAGCCCTTCCTCCTCCCCCTGGTGGAATTTCCAGACAAAACACTGTTCTCCGGATGGGGGGCAGGGAAGGCATTGTTTCCATTCCCAAGGGGTGCTGAGGGTCCAGGGTGGCAGAGGAGCCCCAGCAGAGGGCAGTGAGGGTGAGAATCCAGGCTCTGGGGGAGCCTGCCCCTGCTCTGACTCCGGGCTCCTACTTTATGTCTTGGAGCTTCAAGTGCTAGTGCCCGAGGGTTTCTCAGACCTGCCCCCCCCCACACCCGCAGGCCAGCCCCCAGGGGTGATGGAGGCAAAAGGTTTGCCCGAAGGTGCAGAAGTCAAGACACGTATTGGCTCATTTATTCACGGAGGGCCAGCTCTATGAGGCTCCAACGTAGAGTCCTCACTGGCCTTCTGCCCTCCTGACCAGCCCCTGACCGGGCGGATGCATGCTGTCCAGAGGTCCTGTAGGAGGAAAGCCCAAAGATGCGAAAACCATTTGCCCCTGACCTTGCGGCCGCTGTCCGTACTGAAGCAAATGGGGGCTTCTGAGCCCGGCCCCTTCAATCGCCTCCTTCTTCAGATGTTTGCTGAGTGTTGTTCTCGGTGCCTGGGGCCATTCTAGGCCGCAGCGGTGAACAGGACTAGCCCGGCCCTGCCCACATGAAGATCTGGGGGAGGAGGATGACCACGGAGCTATCTAATCCACAAATAGGTTCCTTTCAGGAAGGGGATCAGTGGAAGAGACCCACAAAAACAACCACCCCAGGACAGAGGGATCGCCTGCAGGGAGGCAGTGGGGTGAGCTATGTGGGCCGCAGCCTGAGTGGCAGGGTGGAGCCGGCCAGGCCAAGATCTGAGGTCAGTGTGTCCAAGGCGAAAGAACAGCCCGTGCCAAGGCAGGGGTGGGGCCACCTCTGGCAGATTCGGGGCTGTTGTGGTCCTTAGGTGCTGTGTCGATTGAGTCACAGCCAGCCTCGTGAAACAGAGTAGAACTCCTCAACACCCCCCCCCCAAAGAGTGGTGCCCCGGGGGCCTAGTGACTAGGAGTTGGGCTGCCGACCCCCACAACCAGCAGTTCGAATCCACCAGCCCTCCTGGAGAGCACGATGAGGCTTTCTACTCTCGTAAAGATTTACAGTCAGCCTTGACTCGACGGCAGTGCGTTAGGGGTTGGGAATCTTGACAGGGCAGGCCCCTGGCCACACAAAGGTTACCCGTGCTTGGCTGTCCCTCGATGGGTCTGAGGCTACCAGGAATTTGTACCCACCAGCTGCAGACTCTGCTAGCAAGTCAATTCCAACTCAGCAACCCTGTCAGACATGGCAGAACTGCCCTCGGGTTTCCGGGGCTATCGTAGCCTGGGACTTGTACCCTGAGAGGGGCTGATAGGTTTGGATTGCTGGCATTGAGGCTAGCAGCTCAAGGCACCGCCCAACAGGGCTCCCTCCACAACAGGAAGATGCTGGGAGATGCTGGAGAATAGTCTACTCTGTCCCTGTGGGTTGAAATCAAACAGTTCGAAGCCGAGCGCTTCTCTGTGGAGTTGCCAGGCCTCCCTTAGCTCAGGGTCAACATAGATCTATCCCCAGTAGAATCTGTAACCACCTTAGCCCGTGGCACCCCCAAGAGGCCTTCTGGGAAACCCTTTGGAAAACTTGGATTCCTCAGCCTCCCTACCCAGATGTGGATTAGGCAGAGTTAGGAATGGGGTCCTGGAACTGGCTTTCAATCTCCTCGTGTGGTTCATGGACGCCCGGCTTCCTCCCACTCCCACCCCTTGGGTCTGCCTCCCTCCTTTTGTAGTTGCAGAGTAAGGATCAGAGAGAGGCTGTGACTTCTTCAAGGTCACACAGCCGCGCAGCAGCAGAGCAAGGTCTGGAGCCCAGATCTACTTCCCAGCCTCACCCTCATTGGGATCTTGCCCCTCTACCCCCATGCCCCACCCCACATAGGCCACACATCCTGTCCTGCTCACCCCCCTGCGCCAGATTGAACACATGGCACCTGGTGCATGCTCTGTGGGGCTCTTTGTCCTGCTTGTTTCTAATCTCTACCAAGTCTGCTCCTCTACTTCCTAGCTGCAGTGCCAATGGAGCCTTCTCCAGGCAGCCCACCAGGGTTTTTCCTCCCTGATGACTGGTCACTTTCCTCACAGCCCCGACCAGCTCTCACACTCAGACTTCCTGAAAGCCTGCTGTGGGCTGGGACTGCCCTGCTCCTTGCTGGCCAGGACCCCGTAAATTAGTGAGAAGGGAAATAGTTAGCAAAGACAGGCTCGGTTGCTACCCAGGGCTTTACATCTGTCATGGTGTTTGCTCCGCCTACCATCTCACAAGGTACAAGTGTCGTCAATCCCATTTTACAGTTGGGGCAATGGAGGCGCAGAGAGGAAAGGGCTGAACCCCGGCCACTTAGCCAGAAGTGTGGGCTCCTCCCTGCCAATCCTAGGTCTTCTAGCTCTCCCTGCCTTGATGACCTTTGGTGAGCAGATCCCTGATTCGACTCATCTGCCACCTCAGTGGGTTCTGCAGGGATTGAGTGGGGCCCTGTTCCTGGAGCCTGGGCTGGTGCCAGCCATGAAATGGCTCAGAGATGACCAGGTTGGGGAAAGATGACTCTGGGGCCTCATGCTGAGACCATATGCCAGCCCCTCTGGTTGCCTGTGGTGTGCTCACAGCCCATCACTGGAGGGAGTGAGGGGCAGCGGGAGTCCCAGGCTGAGCCCAAGGAGCAGGGTATGCTGTCAGCCTGGCTGAGGCCCAGGGCCCACTTGGAGCTTGGCTGTGATTCTGGGTCCAGGCAGAAAGGAGGTAAGTGGAGGGAACTGCTCCAAGCCCGGCCATCTGGGCTGTAAGGCCTGCTTCGTGAGTGGGGGTAGGAGAGTGGATCCCAGCCCATCCTTTTCCTAGTGGTCGGCCTTGGGATTGGATCCCTGATCTCTGGCCACAGAAGGCTGATGTCCCAGGGTGCCCGTGGGCGGCCGAGTGGGCATCGGGCATTGTGGAAAGCGTGGTCCAGGCAACTCAAGAGGAAAGAGCCTTCGTCCTCACTGTCCCCCTCTGCTGCTGTGCCGGGGCTGGGGGTGAGGGTGGGGGGTGTGTGAAGAGATGTGGGGAATCGACTTTCTGATTGAGGATCTGATAATAGATCCTGCAATCGATGAGTTAGGCAGCCTAAGGCAAATAAATTCTCAAAGCCTCGGATTCCCTGTGTTTTACGCTCCCTGCCTTGGAAAGTGCCCCTCGGTTCTTGCAGTCCAGGATTTCAGGTGGTGTCGTGGTTACACAATGGGCTCCGATCTGCATGGTTAACTGTTTGAAACCACCAGCAGCTCTGTGGGAGAAAGACCGGGCTCTTTGCCCCCATAAATAGTTAGAGCCTCAGAAGCCCACAGAGGGTTGGTGAGAGTCCGCATTGTCTTGATGCCCGTGAATTTGGGGTTTGTTTTTGATGTCACACAGAAGGGACACCAGATCTGTTCTCTGCGCCTCTGGAGGGTGAGGGACCTATAGATACTGGGGTTGGAACTGTGGGGTTTCCAGGTGTGGAGAGAGTCCCAGGAAAAGGGACCAGGAGGAACGGTCTCCTCCCTGCTCAGCCCATTTCAGAATCTTGAAGCCTGGCGATGCCAAGAGGGGTGTCTTTGGGTTCCACAGAGTCAGATCTCCTTCCCAGTCCGAGGTGGACATCAGCCAATCGGAGCCCGTGCCTCTCCCTCGAGTGTGGCCCTCCAACCCAACTTTGGGTGACTTGATTTCAAGAAGGAAGGATGATACTCCTGGGGCTGTGTCTGCATGTTTGGACATTCATGCTCGAAGCTCCCTACGCTGCCTGCACAGAGAGGGGCAGCAGCAGCCAGGCCCGGCCACGAAGTGGCTGTTTTCTGCAAAGTGGGGAAGTCTGCGGTGGGTGAGGCCGAGGCTGCCTGGCAGGGCCTCCCGTGGTGAGTGACACCCCACGGGTTTGTCTGGGCTCCTGCCTTGCTGGGTGTGCCCTGGCTCCAGCCTCCCTCACCTCCCGGATGAAGGGCCAGTTCCAGGCCCAGCCTTGTTCCCGGACAAACAGTGGACAGAGGAAGCTGTCACTGCCGGCCAGACGAGCCACCTCCCAAAGCAGAGGTTATGACCTTAACCACGAGTGCCCCCCTCCCCAACCCTTCCATCCTTCCCACACCCCTGATTGGGAGGTGGTCGGTTATGTGGGGGGCCGTCCCTGGTCACCATCGCCTGCCCTGGCCTGACAGGAAGTCTGACGGGTCCGAGCCTCCAGATACCCATTATGTGGGGCCTGAGCTCTCACATTTCCTCTGTCTGGCCTCCTGCGTCTTGTCAGAGCCGGCTTTTAAGGACATTTCTAAGCTATTACCAGCTCCTCCTCCCCAATTTCTGTTTCATGAACTCTTGCTCAGTCACACGGCCTTTGCCTTCACTAGGTCCACCTGGGTTCAAATCCTGGCTCCTCCCCAAGCAAACACCAGTCTCTTTAGCCTTCCTCCTTCTGAAAAGTCAGGTATGGCAGGGGGTGGGCTGACAGCTCACAGGGCTGTGGAGAAATGAAGTGTGCTAAGGTGTGGAGGCGAGAAAGATGAGGCTTTCGACTCCCGTGAAGGATCTCACCCTCAGAACCCCCCGGGATCATTCTCCCCTGTCCTGGAGGGTCACTGTGAGCCGGCACCAACGTGATGGCAAGGTCTCTGGGGAAGTCTGTGTAGAAGTCAGAGGACAGCACTGGACTCACCTTGGGGTCCATGTGGCTTTCATCGGCTGGTTTTCGGAAGCAGATGGTCTGGCCTTTCTTCCTCCTCTGTCTTTGTCTTGACACAGCCCTGAAATTCACTCAGCACCAACAGAGCACACAAGCTTCCACATGCGGTACTGCATTTAAGGTGCCCAGGTCCAGAATCGAACCCAGGTCTCCCACGTAGCAGGGAAGCATTCTACCACTGAGCCACTCCCCGCACTTCCCCCTACCCCCCACCCCCTGTGGCTGGGTACTCAAAGATCACGATGCTATTTTTCTCCTGTGCACAGTGCTTTGTGCTCAGATGAAGAAGTGAATGGTCTCTTCTCATGCTGGAAGAAGACCTGTCCTTTGTGGGCCATCTAAGGCTTTTCCAGGTTAATCCTGACAATATCCTTCTTTTTCTCCGTCTTCAGGGTCTTTCAACCCAACACCTCTAGTAACATGGCATAGCACTGGCTGGCCTGGCAGCCTCTGGCCCTGCATCTGGGAGTCTCACGGGTTACCAGGCAGCCAGTGCCCAGGTTGAGTCCCATTAGCGTTCTTTCCTACCAGGGTCCTCCTCTCTGTCCTTAGTTTTCCTGGCTGCTGATGGCTTTCTGGCTGGAGGGCAAGTCTTCGGATCCCTTTTGGGGCATCCCTGTGCTTCCAGGTGTCCCCGTTATTTAATGTGACTGGATTGGGTGTGGCAGTGGTAAGGAAGAAGGCCTCTCACGGGCGCCCGGGGATAGACCTGATATTTAAGGATCTTTGAGCGGGGTCCTGAGGGACGAGAGAGGGTCCAGGTGGGTACAGTAGGGAGAGCTTCTCGGTGCAAGTCCGTGGTCTCAGCAGCTGCCTCCGGGAGGGTGTGGAGGTGAAGTTGGGGCAGCTGCAGAGGCAGACAGCTGTTTATTGGTTCTTTTCACTGCTCTGGGAACCCTCCTTTGGGGGCTTCTCAGGGAGAGGAGGGTGGGTGGGGTGTCAGTCAGGTCTGTGGTTATGAGCTGGGGTGCTATCTGTAAGGTCGGCAGTTCGAAACCGCCAGTCGCTCCACAGAAGAAGAATGAGGCTTTCTACATCTAGAAAGTGTTACAGTCTAAAAAAATTCCCCTGGGCGGTTTTATGTTGTTCTATAGGGTCACTATGAATTGAATCGAGGCGGGGTTTTTTTGGTTCATTTTGCCCCCCTGCTTAACGAACCCTGGTTCTTAAGGAATATGTTGGGTTGCTAAGCATAAGGCCGGCAGTTCACACCCACCAGCTGCTCCTCTGGAGAAAAGTGAGGCTGTCTGCTCCTACCTTGTTAAGTTCGCGATGATTCGGAATGACTTGATGACAGTGGGGTTTGCGGGTCCTCTGCCTGGCACTTGATGGCACAGTGGTTATGAGTTGGGCTGCGGTCCACAGGGTCTTCGGTTCAAAACCACCAGGTGCCCCTCGGGAGAAGGAGGGGGTAGTCTACGTTTGTAAAAAAATGACAGTCTCGGAAACTCTGTGCTGCTGTTGGGCCACTCTGAGTTGGTGTTAACTTGGTGGCAGTGAGTTTGACTTTTGTTTTGCCTGGCACTTAAGAAGGACACAGATTCTCTGGCCCTTCCCAGACTTACTCATGCACTCCGCAGGGAGCGACCTGGACACAGTCCTGTTTGATGAGCCCGGGGGTGATGGAGAGGCTTAGAAGGGTGGCTGCCCTTTAGGCCTTGACTCCACCCAAAGCAGCCGGAGGAGAGGCACTCCAGAGAATGTGTGTGTGTGTGTGTGTGTGTGTGTGTGTGTGTTGGGCCCAGGCTGGCAGGTCAGCAGGCCCAGGAGACTGATTTGGTGAGGGCAGTCACTGAGCAGCCTACCACAGGAAACAAAGAGAGGGGGAGGGATGGGTGTTTAAGTTCCCCTGTCCCATGCCTTGGAAGGTGAGCCATTGCTGTTTGGAGGCAGGAGGCCACTGGAGGGGGTGGGTGGGTGAGCTTGCTCCTTGGCAGCCCGATTGATTCCAGATGCTATACAGGGGCTTGCTGGGAGCTGCCTTTGTTTGTCTGCCCGCCCCAGGGGTCCTGGCTGGGGGAGGGGTCTGGGCTCTCAATCCCTCTGCACCATCCTGCTGGGCTTCCCACCCCCCAACCCCAGCTCCCAGCCTGACAGGAGGCCTGTAGAGGTGATGATTGATATGGCCCGTGTCCACCTCAAGGCCAGGCAGTTCCCTTTGGGCCCCTAGAGTCTCCTTGTAGAAGAGGAAACGGAGGCACAGAGAGGGATTTGTAGAGTCCAAGCATGAACTAGAATACCAGGCCAGAACTTGGTGACTCCCAGCTGTAAAGTTTACCTGAGGTCCAGAGTCCCTGGCTGTTTTCCTGCACACTCCGTATTCCTCAAACCAGGACTCAGAATCCTAGACCAAGCGTGCCGCTCCTGTCCTGTCTGCAGGATGGGAGCCTCCCAACTTCCCCAGGGAGGCCAAGCAGAAGCCTGGTAGCAGGGCTGTTGTACCCACTTTGGGAATCTTCCACAAGTCCAAACCGGTGAGTCCAGCTGGGAAAGCTATTCATTACTGGAAGTGCCAAGGACTGGGTAGGTGGCCTGGCCTGAGGAGGAGGCCTGCCTGCTAGGATAGGTCCCCATCTTGCTCAGGACAAAGGCAGGAAGCAGTGGCTGTGAGCTCTTCCCGGAGCCTGAGTAAGGAGGGCTCCAGTTGAAAACCATCTAGAGGGATGCTCAACCCCAAGGGGGGCATGCGTGCCCCCTCGCCCCCATCTTCTCATGGGATTGGCCACCTTTCAGAGGCTGGGGAGCTGTTTTTGTTCTTTCTGTCCCAGATTGGCTTTGGACAGCCCAGGCTGGGTCTGGAAGAGCCATACCCCTGCTACCCCTCCCCCTTGTCCTGGAAGGCGCCTGGCTTCCAGCTGTGAGCCTAGCTCCTTCTGACCTGGGGGCCCTCCCCCTGGCTGAGAGAAGGGGGTGGGGGGGTCCCCCTGTGAGGTGCAAAACCTGGCCTGGATTTAAGCCTAGACTGTCCAGCCCTCTCCAGGCTTGTACCTTCTCCAATTTCCAGGAGGCCAGAGTCCTACAAGGCCTCAAACACCCTTCCAAGCCCTAATATGGCAAAGAGAGGCCCAGGCTAAGCCCACCTGCCTCAGCCACCCCAATGTCTTTCTGCTGACTGGGGCCCAGCTCTCGCAGTCAGGGCCTCAGTCTCTCTCCTGTATGGAGAGGAGGGCTCTCAGGCAGGCAGTTGCCAAATGCTGCTGGGGCGATGGGGAAAGAGGCAGAGATTCTTGGACTCCTGGTCAAGAAGTGGGGAGGAGATGGCTGGCCTGAGGATGGACTTTGGCCAGTCTGAACGAGGAGCCTCTGAGGGCACGTGTCTGCGGAAGTCCAGCACTGAGAAGTGAGAGAGAAGTAGGGGACCGTGGAAGTGAAATGGGGCAGGGGTGCCAGCCGGTGAAGGATGTTTGGGTTTGTTGACCTTGGACTTTGGGGAGTCATGGAAGGTTCTTGCACTGGGGTGTGAGTGACTTGGCGACAGCTTTTCAGCCGGTTGCAATCAACAGAGTTGAACCCCTGTCTTCTCCCAGCCTCAGTTTCCCGTGTGTGTGTGTGTGCAGAGAGGGTGGTGGTAAGGATTGACTACCCACCCAGTAGGCATGCCAGAGCCGCTCTAAGTTATCCAGTGAACATATGTGCTGTATGTCAGGGAGCTTGCTACGTCTAAGGGGGCTGAGGGCAAAACTTGCTGGATGCTCAGGGGCGTTCATCCTGGTCTCTACGATTTGCGAACTTGAAATACACACCTATCGTGGATGGTATAAAGACAACGTTACCCAACGGAGCCATCCTCCGGTATCAAGAATCGGTTGTGGTCTGGCTGAAGGGGGCTGTGCCCACCCAGCCCGGGTCCGAGCCCCCGAGGGTGCTTCCCACGCAGATGAGTGGTGACTCCTGTGTCGGGTGTGTCTCAGCGACCCCCGGGCCGGTGCGGGCGCGGAGCTGTCTGGGGACCCTCGGGGCGTGGGAGGCGGAATCCCCTGGCTCCTCCAGAGGCGGCCTGGGGTCCGCGGGACGCTCCGGCTTGCCTCGCCCCTCTTACTCCAGGCCGGGATTTCCCCTGCACTGTCGCTCCGGGCCGGTGCCAACCCAGCCTCCCGGTCCCCTGCCCCCGTGGAGGGGCCGGCTGCTTCGGGGAAGGGGGGCGTGGGGGAGGAGTTTGGGCGACTTTGTGGGGCAGCCTCGGCCGCACCGGCGAGCAGGCGAGCGAGCGAGCGCGGAGAAGGCAGGGACGCCCGCCGGGCGGTCCGGAGCAGGCGATGGGGCCCTTGTGAGCGCGCCCAGGTCCAGCCCGGTGCCCGGCGGGCGGCAGCATGTCCGCGGGCGGCAGCGCCAGGAAGAGCACCCGGAGACCCTCCTACTACTACCGGCTGCTCCGGCGGCCCGGGCTGCAGCGACAGAGGAGCCGCTCCCGCAGCCGGACTCGGCCCGCCAGGGGTAGGCGCGCCCCCAACCCCTGACCCCCAGGCCCTCCCCACCACATGGTGCCCCAAGTTGCCAAGAACCAGGATCCTCCTTCTAACACTTAGGGGAACCCCTCATCTTCCCCTCCAGGGGCCCATCACTGTCTTGGGGGTCCCTCATCCCACCACCACCCAGCAGGCAAGACCCTCGTATGTTTCCCGTGTCACTGGCAAGGAGAGGGGCGGTTCCAATCCAGGGGTCTCTCAGATCAGATCTCACCCCCCCACCCCGTCCTCAGTTTACCGGGCCCCAGGGCGTTCCTTCCCCACCTTCTCTATGGCAGGCCTCCCAGCCCAGCTGCCCCCAGCCCTGTGGGAGACTCTATCGGCCCCCTCCCCTTGTGGGGGCAAGTGGGGTTCTTTGAAGAAGCCAGTGGATGGGTTCTACTTCATCCTTTGAGAAGTTTCTTTTCCAAGCCCCAGAGACTGACGTGTGTGTGTATGTGTGTGTGTGTGTGTGTGTGTGTGTGTGTGTGTTGGGGCATGAGGGTGGTGGGGGGGATGTTCATGCAGGCTTTTCCAGTAATGGGGTCCTCAGCTGGAAATGAGTATGTCCAGGGGGCTGCCCTGAGGACTATGAGAGGGGGAGTTGGGGGGGAGGGAAGGGAGAGCTTCCCGTAGGAGTCCAGCAAAGGCTCAGGCCCACCAGTAGGCAGGGAACCCTGCAGCAGCACCAAGTGGGGACCAGGGTTGCTACCCGGCACCCCACCACATGGGAAGCTGGCCCTGGGCCCAGCCAGCCCTGAGGGCCTTTGAGGAAAGGCTGTGTAGACAGATGAGGGTCAGGTCCTGGCCTTGGAGTGCTAGCTGTGTGACCGGGGCCTGTGACATTGCCCCCACGCCTCCGTAAATGTTCGTTTTGCTTCCCCCTTGAGAAGAGGAGACTTTTCCCACAGTCCGGCCTCGGCAACAATGCCCAGGGCTTCCTCAGGAAGTCGTGAGTTCCCCATGCAAGCTGAAGGGAGGTCTGGTGTGTGTGTGTGTGTGTGTGTGTGTGTGTGTGTGTGTACAGGTGTTTGCTAGACTTCAAGTCTTGGGGTACTAGGCAACGAGGTTCCCCACTCCACCCCCTACCCTCTTAGTCGGCTTGAAGACCAGAGGTCTTGGTTGAAGCTCAGGTCAGGGTGGCTTTGGATAGGCTTCTTCCCCTTTCTCAGTCTCAGTTTCCTTAGCTATAAAATGGGGGTAGCAGTACAGGGACGCCTCCACGAAGAAACAGGTGCACACTGGGTTGTACACATCCTCAGGAGTACCCGAGTCACCCCGGGGCTTCTCTTTCATCTCTCCTCTCCCCGCCCCATCCTTCCCTTTCCGTAGAAATGCCACATGTCCACATTCCACCCCAGCCTTTTCATCCTTGGGTGCCATGAACCTTAAGTTCCCCCAAACCAGGAGTTCTGATGAGGAAGGGCACTGTCTGCCTGCCTGGCTTGGCCCTGAGTCCCAGCTTCCAGGTCCCACGGGGACCTGCCTTGAAGGAGCTCTTTTGGGAGCAGGACAGGATAGGTGGCATGGGGCGACTGTCACTGAACAGAAGTTACAATGGAGAAATCAGGGAGAACTTCCCAGAGGGAGTGGCTTTGGATAATCTCTCACAAAAGAGATAGGATTTCTGTTGGCAGAGGGAGTGGTTGAGCTAGAATTGGGTTCACTCCTGGCTGCAGACACGGCAATCTTTGGGTCATTTAACTTTTACCAGGCCTCAGTGACCTTGGCTGAAAAATGGGACCAAGATGACTGAGCGGGAATAATGAGCTTGAGGAGGTGCGGAAAGCTCGAAGCTTGTGCCTGGGACTCAGCCGCAGTCCAGGGTGACCTCTTGCCCTTTCTCAGGGCATAGGGAACAGTGTGTGCAAAGACAGGAAGAAGGCAGATAGCTGCTTTGGGTGTTGTTCTCACAGAGGGTGGGTTGGGGGGGGAAGGACCAGCAGGGACCGGAGTTTGGTACCTGCCTGAGTGAAGGGAGTCGTTGGAAGTGAAAGGACTACCTGGGAGCAGAACTCAGGTAGGAGGTGAGGTGGAGGTCAGAGTCCCCGATCTGGGTGGGAGGTGACTGGAACAGGCACTGACCTCCCTCCTGACAACCCCAGTCCTGACTCCAAGGGCAGTTGGCTGAGCTGGGCACGGGGTGGGCTATGGGCAGGCCACCAGCTCTGAGCAGGCTGCCTGACATACCTGTCCTACATCCGGATGACTGCTCTAGACGGGAAGGGGCGGGGTGGGGGGCGGTTCCGAGAGGTAGCACTGCAGCCTGTGGCAGCACTGTGTCCGCAGCCATGTAGGACTGACCAACCTGGAGCACCTAGCAGGATGCCTCCTCCTTCTTGGGCCCGTGTTTTTCCATCTGGGGAATGGGTGGACTGATACCTGCTTCTGGGGCTGGCTGGAAGAGGCAAAGCATTAATCTTTGAATAGCAAGACTCTCCTGGCTGTGCCACGTGGTGCCTTATGACCATTAGGTATGCTTGAAGGCTGGATTTGAGGGGTGTCCTATCCCTAGCAGGTGTCGCCAGTCAGGGTACTTCCTATCAACTTCCTATGTGGCTCTCATTCCGCTTCATGCACAGATACCAGTTGTCGGGTATAAGTCTTAACAGCAAGAATCTGCCAAGGACCCAGACTGCAGTCCTTCCGCGTGTCCCCCTCCTCAAATGCCCAAAGCAGCACCTGGAGAGAGTTCCGTGCCTGGAGGTGCCAGGACGACCCTTCCCCTACAGAGCTGAACACATTACACAGAGTTCCCTTCCAAGCTGGACAGCTGGACCCCCCCAGGGCTCAGGTCACTAGCTACAGGCCAACCTCTGCTCTTGCTTTTAAATCACGTTTCTGTGGGTGGTCCTTCTCAGGAGTACAAGAGCAGCGTGTGTCCCCATGCTGGTATGAGGAGGGCTGTGGAGTGCATGATGATGCACGTACGGTGGCTTCACATCCTGCAGTAGAAGAGCTGCACAGAGTTTGGGGGGGCTGTAATCCAGCTGGGGGCCGACTGCCAGGTGTTGGTCTTGCAGAGCCCTTCACCATTGTGCCACCCATCGGGGCTCCTCTCACCTACATGGCAAAGCTCCCTGCCACCGCATCCTTTCGGACTCAGAGTGACCCTACAAGGCAGGGTGCACCTGCCTCTGTGGGTTTCTGAGAAAGCCTCCTCTTTCTCTCGCACAGTGGATCGTGGGTTCAAACTCCTGACCTTGCCGTTAGCAGCCCGACTCATAACCCACTATGCCAACAGGGCTTCTACTTACCCATTGTAGCCCATCGAGACAGTGCCGATGCATAGAGACCCTACAGGACCGGGTAGACTGCCCCTGGGAGTCTCCGAGACTGACACCTCGTCATGGGAGTAGAAAGTCCCGTCTTTCTCCCATGGAGCGGCCAGTGGTGTTGATCGGTGGACCCTGTGGTTAGCAACCCAGCGTGTAACCAATACACCACCAGGACTCCTTCTCACCTTCAATAGAGCTCAGCAAGCTGCCATCTGTGGGTCAAGTTCAGCCCATACTCTGTTTCTATGACTGTTGAGCGTTTACATTCGTACATGGTGCAAGAGGGGAGGCTCCAGAGAAAGAAGAGAAATAGTTTGTCAACCTGAAACATATAGGAAACTCTCCATTCCCGTGTCCATACATCCAGGTTTATGGGGACATGGTTGCGCACATTCATTTGTGTGTCCTCTGCAGCCCCTCTCGTGCGGCCGGAAGGTTCACAAGCTTAAGATGCTGAAAGATTGCTGGTCCCTAAGGTACCCTACCGCCCCACCCCTCCCCAGAGATAACTACATCCTAACCTTGCTGCCTGTCCTGTCCATGCGTGCTTTTAGCACATGCTTTCAGATACGGCGTCGTTGTGCGGGGTGCTGGTGCTCTTTCGATGTATGTAGAGAAACCTGAACCCCGCAAAGCGGAGCCAATGCTTAGCTGCAGCTACGTCCTGGGCCTCCTAACGTGAGCGCCCAGAGGAAGCGCCCGCTCCCCTGCCGCCCACCCTGGGCCCCGCGGCTGCAGAGTGCCCCCAGGAATGAATGCTCGGCAAAGGTGACTCTTCAGACTGAAAGCCCTAGAACTCCTCCGGCAGAAAAGCAGGAGAAAGGAACGTGGGGCCGAGAGGAGCTTTTGAGCCAGTTAATTAATCCTTGGAGTGTCCAGAAATCCAGAGTGTTCTGGAAGAGGGAGAATTCTTTGAAAGCGAGGACTTCCTCACGAGGAGGAGGTGTGAGGAGGGCCGTGGAGTGGGTGTCTGCACAGTGCTCCGTGTCTTGAAGTCTAAGGGCTTCACGGGGGGTGGGGGGCCAGAGACTGTAATCCAGCCGGCGCCGACTGCCAGGTCCTGGTCCTGAGAGCCCCTTCCCCATGGTGCCACCCACCAGGGCTCCTCTCACCTGCCCGGCAAAGCTCCCTGCCACCGACTCGGTCCCCACCCTCAAGATGAGGAAGCAGGAATAACAGGTGCTGTCCAAAGCAGAGGGCTCAGGGAGAGGGGCATAACGAGGGACCGGTGACAATGTCTGCAGGTGCCACAGGCTGGCAGCACTTCCACTGGACTGTTAGGAGGCCAAGGAAGGGCCACTTGCCTTGTCTTTGTGAAGAAGCCCCGAGAAGGGGTCTGAGCTAGAACTGCAAGGAACATGTCTTGGAGGCGCCTCTCTCCTGTCCAGTTATATGACCAGCTCCAAGCCGGATCCCTCTGAGGTGCTGGCATGCCTACCCCTCCCCTGCCTTCTGCCACAGGGACCGTCCTCAGACCCTTGGCAGAGTGCACTCCCCTCCAGGCCCCCTTCAGTCATCTCCATGCCGCTCTCTCACCAGACCCCACACCCCGGCAGTAGCGGGTAACCTCCACCAATGTCTGCCATCATGAACCTTAGTATAGACCGTTTGGATTTCGGCCCCAATTCCTTGTGCGAGGCATCAGGATGTCCCCGTTCCACATCCCTGGGACCCTCTCCCTTTCCCAAACCCACGGTCATGAAAACACAG
>PVJH01034916.1:0-20200 GCA_004026705.1 Nesogale talazaci
AAGAAGTTTCCAAAATTTGGGGGAGAAATTCCTCCATCTTTTAACTTCATGAATTATCGAAAGCACCTTCATCTCACTTATCCACGTGGTTAGGTGCCCAAACCCAGGTAATTTGGGGAAAAATGAGTATCGTGAAAATGGAAGATGATTACATCAGATAACAAATGGAGGATGACTACCTCGTTACATTGCTAACATTACATTACATCATCACATAACTGCCAAATTGCGTCACTATAAAACTACTTGTCTTCCAGTGTACCAAACTGTGGTGGTTTGAGTGTTGCTGGGATCCTGTAAGCGATGCCATCAGTGTTGCAAATACCAGCAGGGTCACCCAAGGTGAAAAGGTTTCAGCAAAGCTTCTGGATTATGACCAAATAATGAAGAAGGACGTCTCTGTAAAGAGACTGTCCTTTTCTAAGGGATGATTCATTGAAAATCTTATGAACCACAATGGAACATTTTCAGACATACTGACAGAAAACAAGCTCTTCAGGTTAGAAAGAGCTGCCTCATCAAAGTAGAGTTGACCCTGATGATGTGGATGGAAGAAGGGTTTCAGAATCTTCATTTGCTGAAGAAGCAATACTCAAAATAAGAAGAAACAACTGCAAAGGTCTGTTAATAATTGGAATGCAAAAATGTACAAAAGTATGAATCTAGGAAAATTTTAACTTGTCAAAAATGAAATGCAATGAATAAAGATAACTAACCTGCATGGAAATACTTCACCAAAAACACTTGTTTTGTCAATTCTAGGAATTCACAGAATACCAATTGAAATGTTTTAACAAGCTGATGAAGCAGGACTAGAAGCACTTATCCAAATGAAGGAATTTGGGCAATATCTATCTGGCCAAAAGACTGGAAGAGATTCAGATTCATTCAAAAGAAAGGTGACCAACAGATTTCAATAAATATAGGATGATAACAGTAATATCACATGGAGGTAAAATACATATGTTGCCGTGCTCATTTTCAAAACGTCTTCTTTCTATTTGAACCCTTGGTATCAACTCCACGTTTTCCCTTCTTTCTACCACCCTCCCACCCTTGTGAATCCATGATAAATTATTATTATTTTCATAGGTTACACTGTCCACTGTCTCCCTTCCTCCATGTGTCTGTTGTTTGTTCCCCTGGAGTGAGGGAGGGGTGCTCTATGTTGATCACAGTTGGTCCTCCATTTCTTTTCCTTCTCCCTCTGCCTTCCCCCTACCCTCTTGGTATTGCTAGTCCCATTTCTGATCCTGAGGGACTTATCTATCCTGGATTCTGTGTATCCAGAGAGCTTATGTGTATCAGTGTAAATGCTCTGGTCTAGCCTGATTTGTAAGGTCCTGCTGGGATCATGATAGCGGGGGGAGGCAGCATTAAAGAACTGGGGGATGTTGTGTGTTATGTATGCTACACCCTGGCTGACTTGTTTCTTCCTTGTGATCCTTCTGTGAGGCAATGTCCAATTATCTACAGATGGACTTTGGTCTCTACTCTGATTCCCCTCATTTGCATTGATATATCTGTTTGCTTGCAGTCTTCTAATGCCTGGTATCTGATCCTGTTGACACCCGTGATCATACAGGCCGGTGTGCTTCTTTCAAGTGGGCTTTGTTGCTTACCTGCCAGATGGCTGCTATTTAACTTCAAACCATTAAGATGCCATATCTTCTATTAGTCTGGCACGATCAGCTTATATGTTCTTTATGTTGAGGTCAGAATAACTTGAAATCCCCCAATGGCAGTAGGTTTTGATTTGGTTGTGTGGAGGTGCAAACAATGCTGCAGACTGTACTCTATAATTTTTATCAATAAGTGCATCAATTTTTTTTTACTTTCAGCAGGCCAAGTCCTATCATCTTTATATTACAAGTTATTAATGAGCCTTACTACATTCTTGCAACATTCTTCTCCATAGAGTCCTACTTCTCTGGTTATTTTCTGAGAATGCAGCCTTCCTTTGCTCTGTTTAAATGACTTCCTTTTGGTCTATGGACAGGTTCTGCATGAGTACAATTAAGGTCTCTGGAATCCTCTTAATTTACAATGGTATCCCCAGTTTGCTTTGATACAAATGCCTTTATGTAGTCAATGAAGCACAGATAAGCATCCATCTGGTTTTCTGTGCTTTCAGCCCAGATCCATATCATAGAGCAATGATTACACTCACTTCCTGTTCTTTTCTGAAATAGGCCTGGATTTCTAGTACTTACTTGTCAATGTATTACTGAAACCATTTAAAAATTGTCATCAGTAAAATTTTACTTTCCTATGATAATGATATTGTTTAGTAGTTTTTCTTGAGTCACCTTTCTTTGGAGTGATCACAGAGAGGAATTTCTTCTCATTGCTTGTCTTGATATCTGTCTTCCATGTGAGCACCTCCAGCACTGCTCTATTTGTTGAAACATTTCAATTGATATTCTGTTGATTCCTGGACCCTTACTCTTCATTTATGCCTTCTGTGAAGTTTGGGTTTCTTCCTTCTATACCATCAATTGATTACTAATCATACACTACCTCCTGAGATGACTGAATGATAGTCAACAACTTTTGGAACAGAAACTTATCATATTCCTTTGATCTTCTTTTAAAGCTACATGTGCTATTTAATGTTTTGCTCATAGAATCCTTCAATATTGCAACTCTAGGCCTGAATTTTTTTCTTCAGTTCTTTCACCTTGAGAAGTGCTAAGTGTATTCAGTTTTCTAACTCTAGGTCTTTGCGAATTTCATTTTAATATTTTATCTGCTCAATACATAAGTAAAATCTCATTTAGCTTTTTTCATAATTTCTTTCAGTCACTTTAGCATCTCTATATTCTAGAGGGCATTTCAGAGTCTCTACTGATATTCACCTTGGTCTTTCATGTCTTCATAATGATATTCTGTTTTCTTTATCTATGATATTTTTATGTCATTCTCAAGCTGTCTGGCTTTGTTTATCTGTGTTCAGTGCATCAAATCTCTTCATAGATAATCTCTTTAATCCGAAGGGATATTTGTCTGTCATGGAATTGTTGTCAGGTCTAGCCTGAACGTGTATATAGGCAATTTGTGTCCTATTCCTCTAATAGCCTATGACCTAGTTTTGACTGAGGATATTGAGGATGGATAATATTGGGATTCACATGCATATTTGGTGCTTATGTTGTTTAAAAAATGTTTTCTGTCATGAATAAGTCATTGGTCTTATAAAATTCTGTCATGTAATCTCATGAATGCTGCATGTTCCATTACTGATATTTCCTATCTATTTCCACATCTTGCACCAATAATTATCAATGCATCTTGAATGCATGGCTGATCAATGTCAGGCTGTACATGTTTGTAGAAATTTTTTATTTCTTTATCTTCAATAATATTAGTTGGTGCATACATTTGAGTATCAGTTATTTATCACTTCTCGGCCTTTTGGCTAAGATTGGGTGAATATCAATTATATTAATGGGTCTTCCTTATAGACATATGGAAATAAACTTCAGGATAGGTCTTGAAATGTTTTTGATGATGAATGTGTTGATCTGTCACTCCCAGAATAGTAAAATTTAAGATTATTTGATTCAAAATGGGCAATTCCAGTCACTTTCAGGTCACTAATGGCTAGGTTCTAGCAGAGCTGGTAGGGTAGTTGCTCGTGAGTTCAGCTGCCAAAAGGTCAGCATCTTGAAACCAAAAGCCACCCCATGGGAGAGAGAGGTGTCTTTCTACTTCCACAAAGTCTTAGACAGCCACAATAGCAGTTTCCCATAGTTCTATATAGCAGCTGTTGTTGGAATCAACTCAATAGCAGTGAGTGAAGTGAGAATGTCTAGGTTAGATGTCTATGGCTTCCATTTAGTTTTTGCTGACTTCTAATTTTCCTATATTTATACTTCATACATCATATGTTTTGATTATTAATATATGCTTACAATTATTTATTTTCATTGAGTCATGTCATGTCAACAAATAAAGATCCTGAAAGATTTGCTGTAACTGTATCATGGAGGTCGACTTTACCTTAAGGAGGCAACTCTTTTCCAGTCTATTTTGCATGCCTTTGAGCCGTGCTAACACTGTGGGTTAGGGACTGGTAGGTTAGCCACAAAGCCAGAAGTCTTAACCCACCAGACACTCCTGGAGAGAAAGTTGAGGCTGTCTGCTTCTCTGAAGATACAGGGTGACTGTGAAGCCAAATCAACTTGCTGGTAGTAAGTTTGGTTTTTGGTTGAATCGCTGGGCTCCTCTTTAGACAATGTTCCATTTTTATTCATGAGATTTTCCTTGGTTACTTTGCAAAATCTGTCTCCCTCCTCTTTTTTCCTAATTTGCTTTAGTCTTGAAACTCAACTGAACCCTGTCCAGCATGAGTGGCATAAGTGAAATATGTGCAGCATAGCTGCTAGCATCACAGAAACACATAAACCACTACATTAAGACAGATGGCCAGAGGAGTGGTGACAAGGAGTAAAGGCTAATCTTTGTAAATATTTCCTGTATTTTTATGCACCTAACATGTGGCTTCTACATTTGTTTGTCAACTGCCTCCTCACCACAAGGTATGTGTGTATTGCTCTCTCCGTATAGCTACCTATCCTGGGTTTCATATATAGAGAAACATACAAAAACAACAAAACAGCAATAACAAAGAAAAACAGAGAAAATGCCTAGTTGAAATGAAAAAAAAATTAAAAACTAGAACAAATTTTAAATGGGTCAAAAGAGAGATCAAACGATGAGGGGTTAAATTTAACCTAACTGCATTTGCTGTAATTCATGCAAAAAAGCTAAAAAGTTTTAAATTGGGTCAAAGGGGAGATAAAAATGAGAAGCCATTACCTTTTAACCTAACTATATTCACCATAATCAACTTTATAATGCTCTGTGTCTGATACCAGGCTATTCACATGCCTCAACTACGGACAGTGGAAATTTACTTGAGGTTTCAACCACAGGTGCACCCTACTTCCATGGTCATCCACAGCTTTCTGCAAACCAGTTGTTTGTCATTTAAACTCTGATGCCATTAACTCCTTTGGCTTTGAGTTTTACTATTTACAATCATTGGATCACACAAGCTAGTGTGCTTCTTCCATGTGGATTTAGTTGACACCTCCCTTCGATGGTTGCCCATTTGAAGACAAGCCTTTAAGGTGTCACAGCGTGTTCTCTCAGATAGCTGCAACTTGTAACAGGAACTAATGTTCTCAGAATGAGGCCAGAATGAAATGTGAACTCCAAAATCAATTCCTATCTCTACTTTCTTACTCTCTCCAGAAAGTCTTTCCTAGTTCTGATCCCTTACTGTGGGTAAGACAAGGATCCTTCGGTTCTTCTACTTCGACTCACAGTGCCTTATCTTGCACTCAACTTGCACTCAACTTGCACTCAACTCATCTGGTATTGTTCTCCCACTCTACTGTGGGGAGGAAGTGAGGTGTTCCATTTTTGTCTGTTTTCAAATCTTTGCATCTGTATTACCTCAAAAGTAGGAACTCTTTTCCCCCACACCAGACTGCCTAGTCTGTAGTAGGCACTCAAATAAGGTTTATGGGAATGCTTTCAAATCCTGAGAAAGGTATGCTCTGGGCGGAAGTGTACTTTTAATATGAAGCAACTTCTCAGGGGCTACTCAGCAAATGTCAAGCCTTCTAAATTGCTGCCCAGAAAAAATCTGACACTGATAATATTAACCTTTAGAAGCCATATTAGCATTTACTTGCAGCCCATATCTTGCAATGAATAACAGTCTCCAGTCTGGTAATTTGTATTATAGTAACACAGGTTTTAAAAATGCAAAATGAATTGAGAAATTATCAGAAACTACGAAATCTCAGCATATTACTCTCTAGCAAAGAACATATTCTCCATTCAATCTCCCACTTCCCAGTGATCTATGGCCACTCCATCATCCCCAAGCCCCAGTCAAATCAATTACAGCATTACTCCTTTCTGTTTTCAGACAGGGGGCATCTTTCATCTGCTCAAATCCTCGGGCTCTCTCATGGACCCAGATTTCATTACATCACCAGGTGAGTGCTTATTTTCAAAATGACATATCCTTTGATTGATTGGTCCTGTTAGGAAATGGAAAAACAAGAGTCTTTGAAATCAGAGGCTGTACAATGGAACTTAATCCATATCTACTAAGCCTTTATCTATGCTCACCATTTTCCTAAGTGCAGTGTGGTTATAAAAGAAGGTGGAGATACCAGGGAAGCTTGATGCAGCCCTAGGACACCATCCTATTGAGAAACACATAAGAGACTTATAAAAAAGAGTTTGATTAGGTGCAAAAGTGGAACATCAGGTCAGTCTTCTTGAAGATTTGTTGGAAGAGAAGGACATCAACTGGGAGTTGAGGGACTCAGCCTACAGCAGGTTCAAGGACAGACATGGATATCCTGAGATACAGACTTGAGCAGGACATAGTCGTGAACACTGAGCAAGCAAGCTGATATGAGCACAACTTGGGGGAGAAAAGAAGTTAGCAACCAGCCAAAAATGAAAGGAGAAAAAAATTGGTACGTGAACATTAGAAGGAGCCTTGGTGGTCAAACATGCAGCTGTTAACTAAAAGTTTGGCCCTTCAAACTGATTTACTGCCCCTTGGTAGAAAGCTGTGGCAGCTTGCTGCAGCTCAGATCTGCAGCCTTGGGAGTCCATCTCTCCTATGGGTCCCAATGGGTTGGCACCGTGGGGCGCCTCAGTAACAAGCTTTTTGTATTTGGTTGAGCAGATGGGCTGGTACCAAATGATAGCATAGCGTCACTACGAGTCTGCATTGACTTCATGGCAGTGAGTTGTGGTTTTTTAAAAAATTATTTACTGGGACTTCATGTTATTTCCATCTTAAATGCCTCTATTGACTTATTGTGCAAGAAATTTTAGGCAGATAACAAAAACACTGACAATAGAATAATATAACTTAAAAACTGATTCTTTTCTTGGGGTGTTTTTTTTTTTTTTTTTAGTTCTTTTTAGGTATCACTGCCCTCAGGTGGTGGGAGTAGGAGGCGCAGCCTTTGCTCCTGTGGAGCTGGAATTGAACCTCCGTCCCAGTGGGCTGCAGTCCCGCACACAACCACTACACCACCGGGGCTCAGCCCGACACTTTCATAGAATAGAAAGAATGTGAGAGATTTATAAGGTGACTCCCAAAGTGAAAAATTAAATGGAAAACTAGACATTCTAATACTATACACAGTTACATTTAATTCAAAGATTTAGGTTTGGTCCACCAAAAGACATCAATATAATACGTTAGTTTGTGTATATTTTTTAAACTAAAAAATTCTAAACAGAGAATCCTTATAATGCTTGAGTTCATATTTGGAAATTTTGTTAAAAATATTGCCTTTATGAAGATTTTGCTCTATTGCAAAACTTCTAAGTTTACCACATTCTTTAAAAAAAAATTGTGGAGGGCTGAGCCCCAGTGGCGTAGTGGTTGTGCGCGGGACTGCGGCCCACTGGGACGGAGGTTCAATTCCAGCAGTGGGGCTGGACCGCCTACTTCCACCACCGGAGAGCCGTGATGCCCCCCCCCCCACCAAAAATAAAAAATCAGATTTGACCCAACATACATTTTATTTGGGCCACACACTATTTTCTAAAATTCATTGTTAACAGTTAAAGGTATTAAATTTTTTTTAAATTTTGTAATCAGATGCCCTCACTCCAGCATATTACCCATCCGTTAGGGTTGTCTTTTTAAGCCAAGCACCTTTCTTCTAGTTAAACCATGTCTATCACTCCCTCAAACCTTGATCTCCTTTGGTCAAGTACTTTCTACTTGGTTTCTGTAGAAAGTTGTGTTTGGGAGTACAAAATTTTGTAATTCATACTGGAGTTAACCATTAGACAGAGTTTGGCCTTTAACCTAGAATGGATTCTACTGTCCAAGTGATTTCCAAGCTATGTTCCTGCAAAATCCCTGTTACTTAACCTTTGGTTTTTACTACTCTTTTATCTAACCAGCAAATATTAAAAAATAGACCCACAGGTAGTTTATCAAGTGATGTACTCTATTGGGCAAACCTACCTAGAAAGGCCTCTTTAAAGTGTTAAACACTTTAAAGCTCGAGGAATGTTGTGTGTTCCATAGGTGTTATAGTGCATCCTGACTGACTAGTTCCTTCCTTGTGACCCTTTTGTGAGGGAACATCCCATTGCCTACAGATGGGCTTTGGGCCTCCTCTTTAACCCCCACCATTTGCATCAATATATTTGTTTGTTTGGGATCCTCTGATGCCTACTACCTGATTCCGATAACACCTCATGATCACACAGATTGGTGTGCTTTTTCCATGTGGACTTCTTGCTTCTCTGCTAGACAGCTGCTTATTTAACATCAATCCTTTAAGAACCAAACATTATATCTTTTAGGAGCTGGGCACCACCAGCTTTTTTCCCATTTGCCTATGCACCCTTTTTGACTTCAATTACCATTCTTTAATATATCTTCACCCCACCCCAGCCCCCACTATCATGACCATAGTTCTACCATACAAATCTAACTAGATTGGAACATGTACAATGAAATCCAGGACAGATTAACCCCTCTGGAACAGTAATCAGAGTAATGATACTATGAGGATGGGGGAAGTGAGGGAAGGAGGGGTAGAAATGAGGAACTGTCTACAATGATCAGTGTACAAACCACCATCCAGGGGGATAAACAACAAAAACAAACATTGGTGAAGGGAGATAGTGGATGGTGAAAGATATGAAAATAATCACAATTTATAATCTATCAGGGGTTCATGAGGGTGAGGAGTGGTGGGAGGGAGGGAAAAAGAGGAGCTGATACTAAGGGCTCAAGTAAAAAATGTTTCAAAAATGATGATGACAACATATGTACAAATGAGTTTGATACAATTGATGTATGGATTCTTTTAAGAGCTATGAGGCCCCCAATAAAACAACTTCTTACTTTAAAAAAAGTGTTATAACACAGAGAGGGGAACTTTGAGGACTAAGATACATGTCCCTCAAGCCATGGCATTTTTAATTGCTTCATGTGCATGGGAAGCTGGACAATGGGTATTGGAGACCACAGAAGAATGAATGTCTTTGCACTTTTGTGTTGGTAAAGGATATTGAATGGGCCATGGATGACCAGAAGGATGAACACATATATCTTGAAATAACTGCAGTAAGAATGCCCTTTAGAAGAAAAGATGGTGAGACTTGTTTCTTGTAGTTTGGGTATGTTAACAGGAGAGACCAGTCCCTGGAGAAGGACATCATGCTTGGTCAAGTGAGGGACAACCCAAAAGAGGAAGACCTTTAAGAGATCAACTGACATGGGGGCTACAACAATGGACTCCAACATGGCAGTGACAAGGGATAACGTGATGATTAGGAATTATGTCAACTAGACATTCTTGGGAAGGGGTGGAGTCAAATAAGGCAGAAAGACCAAGGGGAATGGAATCCTCTCTGACCCCTTGCCTTCTGCAGAACTTGATCTTGCATCTGGTTCCTCCATCTCCTGTTTCATAGACTGCCAGTGTACACACTACCAATTGTGTCTGACTAACTTCAGACCTATGCCTGTACCCATTGTCTTCTGCTTTGTCATCCTGGTCTAGTTTCTCCATCTCCTTTTCATCAACTTCTAAGAGTCAGAAGAAACCTGCTTAAACAGGACTGGGCTTATGTAATTCTACAAACATATGTGTTAGTCCAGGTTGACTAGAAAAACAAATCCAAAGACACTCATATATGTGTAAGAGAGATCCTTACATCAAAGAGTAACTGTATATTTAAAAAAAATCCCAGTCCAGTTCATATCAAGTCCATAAGTCCGATATTAGCCCATAAGTCCGATATATGTCTATAGATTCCTCTTCAGACTCACACAACACATGCAATAATACCAAATGCAAGAAGATCACAGGCTAGTGGGTGGAAAATCTTGTAGATTCAGTGGCAGTGGACGCATCTCAGCACTGGTGTGCATCTCCACTTGGTTCCTCTGGCTCCAGGGCTCTGACTCCAGCAGCATGGTTCCTTGTGGCTTGTCAGCAGGAATATCAAGTAGACAGATTGTGTGTCTTGCCTCCAGGGAGAAAGACAGGGGTTCCCAGAATCCTTAAGAGAAGACCATACCAAAGAGAGAGAGAGAGAGAGAGAGAGAGAGAGAGAGAAGGCCATACCTACACAGAGACCTCATTGGCTATGATTTGATTTCAGAGTAGACTATACTCCTATGCTCAAGTTGACAGGAGATTATGTAACTGCCATACCACATAAGATATTTCTTAATAAAAATTCTCTTTCTATATACAACACATTCAAGCATCTCTGGTTTTGTTTCTCTAGGGAACCCAACCTAACACAAGGTATACTGTTTACCTTTCTACAAACCAGAGCTGTGTAATGCATAAATGGTCCCACAGAGTAAATTGCTGAATCTTAGGATTTATGTATTTGTTTTGCCTTTCATTTCATTGCTAAGCAGAATGGACCACCTGACATTGGCTCACTAAGATTAAAAAAAATCCCCATGCTTCATCCGATTTTGGTCCTGAAGGCATTAACCTTAGCCTAATCACACAAGGGGCCTTACATCACTTTTACCGAAAATAAAGATTTTTTCCTCCCATTTCCCCCTACTTTTATTCAATGATTACTTTTTAAACTATTCTTTAGTTCTAGGAGAAAATTTTCAGGTGCAGCTGCATCACGGGAAGGGAAATCTGCATTGTTTAGAAAGGTTGAAAGTGGTATTTAACATGGGAGGCTATTCCTGCTAGGTGCCACAGACTTGGCCATCAATGTCTAAAAAGTACTGCAACATGGAGCGATCTTGTCCTGGCGTGCAGGGCGCCTTGTTGGAAGTAGTTAAGTCCTTGGAAACTAACCCAAAGTGGTCCGAATCAGTGACTGGTTACCCCAGATGTTAACTAGAGCTACTACCCAGAGCAATCTTGCCTTAGGGTAGGGAGCCCTGATGGCAGTTCTTGGCCACTAATCAAAAGTGGTCCAAATCCACCAGTTCTATGGGAGAAAGATGTGGCGGTCTGTGTCTGCGAAGAGTATGACCTTGGAGACCCTCTGGGGCAGTTCTAGAGAACTGCTATGTTTCCAAAACTGCCTGACAGTAATGGGTTCATCTTTAAGGAAGAAGAGAGCCAGACCAGACCTTTGCTTCCGCAGCATCTCTAGGTGGGTTTGAACCATGAACCTTTAGGTTAACAACTATAAGTGCACCACTTGTGCTAACCAGCTCTAGATAGTGACAATTTCTGATCTGACTTTTTCAAAAGATAATATTTGTGATATGTAGACTTGAATTTCACTGTAACAGGAACATATTGTTTATTCACTTTAAACCTAAGACCCTCAAAATGAGCGTCTACTTGAAGATGAAGATAGTTTCACTCCTCTATCAGAAAAAAAAAATTCAAGTCACAGAAAATAAAATGTTTTTCTGGGGCATAAGTCAGTATGGTTTAGAAGATTTCCATTGAGGCAAAAGAGAAAAAAATTTAAAATTAAAAAAAATCATTGCAAGATCTATGTATTATTTTATTCGTGAAGAAAAATGCTTTCTTGCTTTATGAAATCAGTTTCAGCTTGTCCTTAAATCTACATGGAATTGCACCTCTACTGAATGCATAACAGCATACATCAACTCTGGCTAAGAAATCTGGGAGTTATGAATAAGGAATCTCTTAGGTTTGCCTTGAATGCCAATGAATGTTAAATTCGTAAAACTTACTAACAATAGCACTAACATTTGTGCAATACTTTATAGTTCATGGACACTTTCAAACTCATTTGATTTTCAAAATAACCCTTGGGAAAATCAGAATACATTTAGTATAATTTTATTGATAGGGAGACATTAAGGCAGGACCAAAGTGACTTAGCACTGTTCTAAAATAAGTAGAATTCTTTTCCCTGTAGTTTAAAACCACTTCACTTGGTAGCCAAGCCTCTTATTCCCTAAGAAAACCAAAGCTTAATATGTAAATACCCTCAGAGGCTTAACACAGCGATTTACATCTCCACTAAGATGTAAATGAGTGATTAGAGATGCTTTTCTGAAAGAAGGCTTTAGGAAAGGGTGGTGGAAGGGGGTGGAGGGAGCACACAGCCCTGAGAAGGATGTGCTCTCTAAGTGAGGACATTGCAGAATGGAAGTATGAAACCTCGAAGAGAAACCTCATCATATTCACAGGTTCTTTGAGACCACCCACGCTGCACATTACGTTATTCTATTGATCACTTTCTGTAGAAAAATGTATTTATCTTTTTGAATATTTCAATGGCTTAGGTTTTTGAAGATGATGAATCCAAGTACAATTTTACATTTGCAAAGTGACGTTTAAGGAGCCCTCACGGCCTATTGAGTTAAGAGAGTTAGGCGGCTTAGTGCTGTCCAGCTTAGTACAAGGTTGGCAGTTCAACCCACCAGACCTTTACTGAGAGAAACTGAGACCGTCTACTTTCACAAAGTTGGCGAAAAAACAAAGAGCAGTTCTTCTCTGTCCTGCAGGGTCTCTCAAAATCTTATTGCCATCAAGTTGACTCTGATTCACAGGACCCCTATAGTACAGGGTAGAACTGTCCCTGCAGGACACTTCACAGGAGTGGAAAGCCTGTCTTTCTCTCACAGAGGGGCTGATAATTTGGACGATTGATCTTGTAGCGACCAGCCCAGTGTACTAAACCACCAGGCAAGCTCAAGCTCAAGGCCATTGAGTCTTTTCTGGTTCACAGGAACTCACCACAATAGACGAGAACATGGGTTTCTGAAACTGCAGCTTTGGGGGAGAAGAAAGCCTCCTTGTTCTCCTGAAGACTCGGCGGTTTTGAACTGCTGATCTTGGGGTTAGCAGTCCAGCATATTATCCACCAGGCCACCAGGTCTTCTGGCCAGGGAGTACATAATATTGACACCCTATATCTTCCTACTGTGGTGCCTAGTATGTTACTATCAAGCATGAACCGATGCCACCAGCGGTGCTGGATAGGTTTCATTGAAGCATACAGACTAAGACTAGGAAGGAAAAACCTGGTGATTTACTTTTAAAATCAGTCCAAGCCCTAAGGATCACAATAGAAAGGTTTTAATATAGTACTGAAAGATGAGCCCCCTAAGTTGAAAGTAACTCAAAACACAAAGTGAATGCACCAATGAACTCAACCGTGCTATCCGTAAGGACCACCAATAAGGAAGACAATGCAGAGTCAGGCACATTCGTTTCAATCTGTTGAGCACTGCATCGCCGTGAATCCGTGACTTGACCACAATCAACATCAACTACTACACCCCTGGTTCTATATATTCTTCCAAATCTGGTAGCCCCCTATAGTAGCGACTCTATAAGACCAGGTAGAGCTGCGCCTATGAGTTTCTAAGACTGTACATCTTCATGGGAGTACAAAGTCAGGTCTTACTCACATGAGAGGCTGCTGGTTTTGAACTGGTAACCTTGCAGATTTCAGCCCAATGCATGACTGTTACACTGAGAGGGCTCCTGGATAATGTCCTATAATTTGAGCATTCTGTGGGTCATCTTTCTTTGGAATGGGTACAAATATTTATCTTTTCCAGTCAGGTGGCCAGGAAGCTGTCCAGATTTCTTGGTTTAGATGAGTGGCAGTGCTTCTTGAAGTAATTCAACTAATATTCCGTCAATTTCGGGATCCCTGCTTTTAGCTAATACCTTCAGTTCAGTTTGAACTTTCTTCAGTACCATTTGTTCTTGATCACATGCTACCTCTTCACATGGTTGAATGTCAGCTCTTCAACCAAGTTCTTTTCGCTTCAGTGGCTATGTAGCGTGTTTCCATATTCTTTTGATGCTTCCTGCATGGTTCAATATCTTGCCCATAAAATCTTTCAATATTGAAACTCAATTTTTTTCCCTGACTTCTTTCAGTTTAAGATATTCTGAGCATGTTCTTTGGGGCTTTTGAACGCTAGGATTTGCAAATTTTACAATAATTGTTACTCTGTGTTCTCAAGCTGCCCTTTGAAATGTTCTGCGCATCACTCTGACTTCATCATTTCTCCCAGGTTCTTTAGCTCTTCTACAACGAAAGAGGAACTTTCAGACTCTCTTTTGTCATCCACTCGGATCTTTTCTTTCTTTCCTGTTTTTAATGACCCTTTGCTTTCTTTCTACATGCATGATGTTCCAGATAGCCTCTCACAGCTCATCAGGTCTGCTTTCATGAGTGTTTAAGGTGCCAAATCTGTTGTTGAGATCTCGAAATTCCATTGGGATAGACTCAAGGTTGTATTTTGGCTTTCATGGACTTGTTTTAGTTTTCTTCAGCTTCGACTTATATATCAGCAACTGGTGCCCTGTTCTATTGTTGGTCCCTGGCTTCGTGCTAGCTTCTGATACTGAGCTTCTCCACCATCTCTCCTGCAGATGGAGTCACTTTGACTTTTCATGGTTTATTTGCAGGGCTTCAAATACATCAGAAACAAAATGAGAAAGATTTCCTTTTTTCTTCACCCTCACCTAGTCCCCGGTAGCTCAGAAACTTTTGTCTTGTGAAAGAAGATGCTCTAAGTTAATGAATGGCTGTAGACTCTTCAGATAAGACAGAGCCCTGTTGGCATAGTGGTTGGGTGCAGGACTTCGGCCCACTGGCTTGGCAGTTCAAATCCAGCAGCAGCTCTCCAGGAGCAAGGCTGGGCCTCCCACTCCCACCAGAAGGCAGTGATGCCTGAAAAAAAAAAAGATAAGACAGTGAAAATATCCAAAAAATAAAAATACAGAGAAAATGATAAATATCGAAACCACTCCCTGACTGGCAAGAGTTGATAATCTGGGGTTTTGGAAGTACTAGGATCTATACTCCACCTCCTCACTGGGCTAAGCCCAGCAGCTCAAGATCCCAGGTTTTAGGAAGAGCTCACAAATGCGCAATAGGGTAACAACAACACCTCCTTTCAAATACAAGTCAGGTTTTGACCATTAAAAAACAGAACTTTATTCTTCTTACCTGTGTTGCTCAAAAACCAAGACAAAATTGCCTGGGGTAAAATTCGCAGAGGAATTTGTCAATCGAGCTTGCGGTGAGCAGCTCAAAGCATAATCCACTCCTCGGGCAGCATTCTTTTTGGACTTCCTAGAAGTCTGCAGTTGTAGTAAATATTCATGTCCAATCCCAAGCCAAACCGATTGTCATTGAGTCCAGTCTGCCTCTTCCTCCACCCTTACAGGACAAAGTCCAACATAGCAGAACAGAATGGAAAAAGGCTGCCACGTCTTTCTCCCACGGAATGGCTGGTCGGTCAGTTGGAACCTCCGACCTTTCAGGGAGTAGCTATGTGCTTTAACCACTGCATGACGAGTGTTCCTTATAAATATTAAGTGTTTTCTTTTTAACTGCCATGGAGTCAATTGTGTTGCATACTGGCCCTAACCAAACTAAATCCAATGCCGTCTATTCAAGTCTGACTCACAGCGACTTGATAAAGTGTTTCTAGGGCTGTAAATCTCTCCAGCAGCAGGCAGCCTCATCTTCTTTCCTACAAATCAGCTGGTGGGTTTGAACCATCCACTCTGCAGTTAGCTGTTCAGAACATATCGGAAAGCAACATGGAATCAATTTCAACTCATAGTGAAGCGCAACGCACAGTAGATTTCTAAGACTAAATCTTCACTGGAGCAGAAGCCCTCATCTTTCTCATAGACAGCAGCTGGTGGTTTAGAACTGCTGGTCTTGTGGTTTCTAGCCCAATCTGTTATCCTCTACCCCAGACTTCCTAAAGATTTATATAGGAGATGCCATTTGCTTGTCTTATGCTGAGATCTTTTAAAACTCTGAAATCTGATTCAGAACTAAGGGGGCTTCCAAAACTCCTGGTGGTTTCAACAATTTGAGAGATTATTGCTGCACATTTATACATTTAGAATTAGACATATATTTTCTAAGTACCTGGTAAGTGCTGCATGGTACAATTGTCATAGTTATGTCCTATGAGTAAATATCATATGTAACACTCATGAATAAAGTACCCGCTCTTTGGAAAGTAGTGATTTAGACATATTATGTCAGACGATCGTCACTCCATCCCTATAGGTAGATATCATTCTTATCTCAAGGGTGATAAGTGCCAGGAGAAAATTAGTGGGTGAAAAATGCAAGATCCTGAAAGGTAGCATTTTCCATGAGGAGAAAAAAAATGACATTGAATACCAATGAGTGAGATCAAGATGATTCCTGGACTAAATTCAAATGCCATCCTAAGAAAAACTAAAGCCATTGTTTGTACTAAAGTTAAAAGTAGGTACTGAAGAGCTTCATTCGGGCAGAGAATGGACAAAATTATGAGATGCATCTATTTTGGTCCCTGCATTATGAGAATACAGCTGTTTTTATTGTCTAAGGCTTTTGGCATTACCCATCAGGATTCTCACTGAACAATTAGAGCTTACTCCTAAATGATTTCAGACATTATCATCAGGTGACTGTGCCTTTCTGAATCCAGCCTTCATTTCCAGGGCATCAAGAGGCCTCCCATTAATTAAAACAAGCCAAAAAATTACCCAGCAAGTGAAAATGTTCGGACCTGAGCCTGGTGGTGGCGGGGGTTCTGAGTTGGGTTGCTAACTACTAGGTCAGCAATCAAAATCAGCAGCAGCTGGTGTGTGTGGGGGGTGGGGGGGGGGAGGGAATGAGGCTTTCTAGTTCCTAAAAGAGACTGAGAAACCTACAGGGGGACTTCTGCCCTGTCCCATAGGGTCACTTTCCCTTGGTACACACTTGGTGGCAGTCAGTTTTGGTTTGGGGTCTTTTTAAAACAGAATCTATTATCCAATACATTTTACCACAAAAGTCTATCATAAAACATTCAATAAATCAATCTCCTTTGATTGGGAAGACAGTCTAGTGCTAATATTTTGGAGTTTGTTTTCCATCCACACCCACCCCTCAGCTCTAGTCCCAAGGAGAGTTTGTTATCTGCTATGAAATACTGTTTTATTCTAACTGACCTGGCCAACACTAGAAAAAATTGCAAATAAACCCAACTCAGTTTTAGGAGTATTTACTGCTCTTCAGGCTTAAGTGCCTTCTACCTGATCAGAGAAAGCCTGGACTATGCGGTGTTCCCTGTAAGCTCAGATGTTCATGGAATCTCATTGACTTCCTGAGGTGGTATCTTTGGGCACCAAAAAGCTGTTAACAGGATTAAAGCACTATTTCTACTGATAAACCCATACGGTCATGCTTAGTCCTTGTTTGACCTGCTGGCAGTATGTGATACAGCTGCTCATTCTGCTTCCAGAATATACACTGCCTTTTCTTTCTTTCTTTTTTTTTTTGTCTGTGTGTCCCAGGTTTATTGAAAATATTACAGCATTGTGGAAGAGATTCAAACGGCTCCACGCGGTGTTTTGAAATTCATTCCCACTGTGGGCTGAGTGACCTGCAGGTTGGACAGGCTGCCAAAGTCCAAAAGCTTCAACATTTCCTTAGTGTCTGGATCTACTTCAATAATCTCCTGGTCCAAGGCTGAGACCTCAGGAACGTAATTATCTCTGCGCTCTCGCTCCTCCTCCGGCAGCTTGATGGAGATCCCTCTCACGCCGGGGCCTCTCTGGATCCTCTTCAGTAAGTGCGTGACATAGCCCGCGATCTTGTTGCAGAGCTTCCTGCTGGGAATAATGGCCAACTCCTCGCACACGCGCTTGGGGGTGTGGAAGTCGTTGTCCAGGCGGGTGTAGTACTTCTCAATGATCACCCGGGCCGCCTTCTTCATGGCTTTGGTGCGAACGCGGCCCCTGTTGGCGGGTCTGTGATAAAAGAGTACACTGCCTTTTCACGTGGCCTCTCTGACGCCACATTTCCTGCGTTTCCACCATTCTCCTACTGCTTGCTTCTTCTCCATCTCCTTTTCCAGGCCTGACCTTTCTCTCTGAATGGCCAGCATTGGACGTCTTCAGTGCTCAGTCCTTGGTCCTCCTTTGTTCCCTCTGCATCCGCCCTCTGATTAATCTCTTCTGGTCTCATAGCTTGAAATACCCTCTCTGTGCTGTCCCTGCCATCGAGGCAGGTCTGACTCACAGTGATCCCACAGACCAGAGTACAACCAAATTCTGCTTCGATTGAGAACTGCTACTAGATCTTTCTGGCACTTCCGCAGGGGAATGAATATCCCTTGTAGACATCGTCTCACAGGTTCTGGCAGCACGTATGCTATTTCTAGTTTGCTTGGTTGGTGGAGTGATCCAGACCTAAATACTTAAAGAGCTCTGAGTCTTTATCTGCCTTGTCCAATGGAGTTCATGTTTCCTTCAATTTCAGGTTTAGGAAAGTACGAAAAGGCCCTCCAGTAAACCCTCCAGTGGGATTCTCCTCATTGTTTCCATTATATAGTAGCAACTTTGCTTCCATTATACAGTAGCAACTCTAGATTCTTGATAAAAGAGGCGGATGAACTCAACAGTATAGAAACTTTTCTTTCCTGTCCACTGGCATGAGGTGTTTAAAACGAGCAGGAAATATACCGACATTTAGAGCCAATGAAATTTCCATTGTTTCCTGACAAAGCAGTCTACTACTGGAGACTAGTCATTCCCATCTCACAAAGCCTAAAGTTTGGGGATTTGGAATCACAAACCTTACGAGTGATAGTTTCAAGCAGTCTAACCCTATTTCCACATCTTGGTTCTCTGACGCATTTATTTTAGTTACACATTAGGAGTATTTCTTGGTAGATTTTCTGAATGGCCCTATCCGGACAGGTAGTATCACAGCCTCCCAGAGCCTCATCCCCAAGTTGGTGCTTTAGCTGAGGTTTTAAGAGGCTAGCTTAACGTTTTATCACTTCACCAGCTTCTGAGCTAAGCAATATGTGATAAGGCCAATTGATCCCTTGGACTGAAGTAACCTTATACCTGTGTTGCTAAATCAGACACACACGAGGGTGCAGAGACCGCTCTTGCAATGCCAGGATGGATACGGAAATTCACACATGTGTAAAATATCTACTCATTCCAGAAGGACAAAGAGTTCTTCCTCTGGGGAGCAGAAGCTTTCTGATGTACAATTACTCCATCTCTGCAGAGTTATTTTCCTTGAGGGATAGTACCATACTGAGATTAGTCTCTGTCGCTGAGAAGCCAGACCTTCAACAATGGTGATAACAGCTTGTTGAGAGGGATTTCATACTGTTGGGACCACGCTGTGTTTGTTCAGTTGTGTATAGGGTCGTTATGCATCAGAGCTGACTGGGTGGCACCCAGCAGCAGCAGTCACCACAAATAGGGAAGGGAGGGGGCATTCATGGCAGCACACCTCACTGGCATAATTCTGAGGTGCATTCCCTACACTGTGTCAGAGACTGGTTGCTGATAATTATGGCTGCATAATGATGTTAAATACAATATATAAATATGTACGATTTGTCAGACATGGTGCTCAAAGTTTACATATATTATCTTTGTTTTTACAAGGCAAGGAAAAGAGCTAGTACTAATATGCGATATCAGATATTTTCCCCACATGGCATAAATATAAGATGAATAACATTTGGTTTGGGGATTTGAATTTACTTTTGAAATAAAAATAACATTTCATAACCTTGTTTTTGGTTTTAATTCAAAGAGTTCAGCTCGGCGATGAGTTCCCAAAAGGTTGTGTGCTATTAATTCTTGTCTTTGCAACAGCTGGCCCCTAACCTGGTTCTAAAATAGCTTCTTTCAGAAAAATTAATACACGATTAGTCCCAATGAGATAAAGATTAAAGATGTCTCAAATGTCAAACTCTTCCACACTATTATCCTTGTAATCAACAACCACTCCTCCCCAAAGCAGATTCCATCAGGCCCCAGAGTATGCAGCACACCGAGATGGCTCAGAGAAATCACGAAATAGATCATCTGTTTGAGGGTACTGGTAAATCCTTCTTCTGGCTGGAGAATCTTCCTTATCCACAAAGCTTCAGGGTGAATTGAGGCCAGGTGACAAGTCTCAACTCAAGTCCCAAGAGCCAGAGGTCAGACAGAGACAAGCCAGATGCAGGATCCAGAGTAAGAGAGAAAAGAAATGTCCCAAAGCAAAAGGTGATCTTCTGCTGTTTGTGCAAGTTCAGTTGGGAAAGGGAAATCACATAAACTAGTTTTGATGGAGGTGTGATTGGTGCCTGTTAAAAGCAGATCCTACCCACAAGGAAGGAGAGGAGGGTGACATGAGTTATTTACTCTTGTAAGGTGGGAATGCAAAATGCAGCCCC
>PVJH01034917.1:0-20109 GCA_004026705.1 Nesogale talazaci
CTTCTCCCTCCCGTTCAGGCTGTTTTCATTTGGGTCTCACTTCACCAGTTCCCCCACTAGTGGCTCCTTTTAATTGGCACCTGGGACCCCCACCCCACACCCTCTCCCTGCTTAATTTCCTGCCTTAGCTAGCTGTCTCAACTCCCTCAGCTATGGAAACTAGAATCTGTCATGCTCACTTGGGAGCAATCTTGTGTAGGCTCACAATATATATGAGTAAGTAAATGACTAGATGAATGATCACACCATTGAATAAATAAATATACAACCCGCCTGTGAGGAAATACCAGATGTTAACGGTTCTGACAACTGGGAATATGTGTATATATATGTACATATATACATACATACACACACATATAAAACAAAACCATTACTGCACTGTGAAATTACCCTCCATCAATCTGAACTCTATCATTGTGGATGGATCCAGAGTTTACTCGTGTTTATGGTTTAATGCAAAAAAACCTAACAGCCAAAAAAATACCCTGACACTTGAGTAAGTTGGTAAAAAAAACAACAACAACAACTGGTCTTTAATGAGTTAAGCTTCTATATCTCAACTAATTATACTAAAGTGGTGCTATTAGAACTAACTTAAAGATATTCCTAATTACATAGTTAAAAAAAATTACTTGGGTTTCCATCCCAACTATTTCCCAAGTTTCATAGAAAGCCTTAGATAGCAATAGTTCTCAGCCAGACCTCCTCCCACCCAAAAGATCATCTTGATGTTATAATGGATAGAACTGGTGAATCATTAAAGGCACTGCACTGGCAGCTGGGCACCTTAGGCAGGTCCTTTACCTCTGGAGAAGTGGTTCCCAACCTTCCTAATGTCACAACCCTTTAATGTAGCTCCTTGTGTTGTGGTCAAACCTCCCCCCCACCCAACCAAAAAATTTTTTCGTTGCAACATCGTAACTGTGATCTTGCTACTGTTATGAATTGGGGCACCCCTGTGAAGGAGTCATTCATGCTGCTCCAGTGTCTGCACTATGAACTTTCCTTTCTGGCCAGAGGGCTCCTGGACCTTCCTTCTGGCTACCCATCAAGTTGATAGATCTTTCTCCTACAGTGTGAGAGGCTGGTGGGTTCCAACCACTCACCTTTCACCCTCTCAACATCAAACTCACTGTCATCGAGTGAATACTGACTCATAGCGACCCTATAGGACAGGGTAGAACTGCCCCTTTGGGTGTCCAGGATGGGAATTCTCTATGAGAGTAGAGAGCCCTGTCTTTCCCCCTGTCACCCACTCAATCTCATGACTTCAGTCATCCAGCAACCTCTAGGCCCTTCAATTTCACTCTTGGGTTCTGGCTTCCTTCCATCATCATAATGCTGGTTGATTTCAATATAAAAACAGATGACTCTATTTGGGTGGGGGGGGGCATCACTGCCCTATGGTGGTTGTGGGAGCTACCCAGCCTTGCTCCTGGGGAGCTATTGCTGGATTTGAACCGCCAAGCCTGTGGGCCGCAGTCCCGCACTCAACCACTACGCCACCGGGGCTCAGCCCCAGATGACTCTATTAACCCCATGATTCCCACATTCCTTAAACTCCTCTCCTCTGAGAAGCTGGGTCTCAGCTTATTTGAGTCCCGGTCTCTCCCCCAACCTTGTCCTGAGCTATGACTACAACCTCCATGAACTACACAGAGGTGGGATGAAGTCAGGGAAGGATTAGCCCATAACAACTAACAGTGCAAGATACTTTTTGTTGTTACTAGTATGAAATCACATAGGTGTACTCTCAGCCAACCAAAAGTCAAAGTAGGACAAAGAATCAATAGTTCCCATGGACTGTCAAGAACAGTTGTGACTGCACCGTATGCTTCTATTAGAGGCCATTGATGTTGCTGGAGAAAATTTTTAAAGGAAGAAAATCTTTCAAAAACTGTGGTCTAGGGCTGAGCCCCGGTGGCATATTGGTTGTGTGCAGGACTGCGGCCCACGGGGTTGACGGTTCAAATCCAGCAGCAGCTCTCCAGGAGCAAGACTGGGCCTCCTACTCCCACCAGAGGGCAGGGATGCCCCCCTCCCCCCCCCAAAAAAAATAAAACCCTGTGGTCTATTAATCCTGCGATGAACTAGTTTGGGAAAGCACTGAGACCTGCATATTGTAAGATGTGCAAGTCACTACATCTCCTAAGTTGTTGTAGTATATGTTTGATACGTTTTTTTAACCACTGGCCTCAGTTCAGCCTACTTCCTCTGTGGAAGGATCCATTCAAGAACGATGCCTCCCTAGTCATGATCTGTTGTGACTCCTGAGCCTCTTCCCTGTCCCTAGCCAAAGGCAGAGATGAAACGTGCTGCACTCCTCTAAGGGTACCAACAGATGACATTCCTTCAGTCACAGGAATTGGTTCTGTGATGGGACGGGCCTGGCCATGTCCATGAGAATTTTACTGGGGCTTCTTGGAAGGAGCCGTGTTGCTCACCGCTGTTCGGCTACATGTGAAGCTTCAGGGGCACTGAGTATCGTATCCAGGTGCGTACTGTGACCCTCAGTGATGTGGGCTGTGGCAGAGTCAAGGACAAGTGTTCACCAGGCCGTTTCCTCTTCCTGAACACACAGGAAGATGAGATTTCCCAGACATCCTGGCAATTAAGTTGGGCCAGTGATACTGAATTCTGGCTGAAAGAATGCAGGCAAAAGTGATGTAAACCACTTCCAAACGCTCTCCTTAAAAAACATCTTAGATCCTCTAGGACTTTCTTCTGCTTCATGAGCTAGTACACGTAAAGATGTTCCAGAAAGAACAAAAGAGAACACTGTGATACTCAGAACTCAGAGGGGGACTGTGATAGGTAGTTTTATTTTGCCAACATGGCCAAAGAAGATAGGTAGGTTTGTTATGACAATATGGCCAAGGAATACATGCGGTTGATTAAAAGTCAGAGACACAAATTGGCTTGGCGAGCCCCGCCCTTTCTCTTGCTCTTGGATCTTCAGACCAGTCAGCTGCCTTGTTTGTCCTGTACCTCGAGCTCTGAGCTGTACTACCCATGGGACACCTAATCCCGTGGACTGTCTCGCTGTGAGTTGAGGTTCCTTCAAGCCCTGCTTCGCCACGCTCCTGGAATAGACATCTCTCTCGAGCTGGAGACTGTCGGAGCCTGTAATCTGGCTGCCTGTTGGTGTCTTGCCTAGCTGTTTGCTGCTTGTGGCCGGATAGCCTGAATTGCTCTACAGAGGACTACTTGGCAGCCCTCAAGAATCAGGCTGTCAGAGTACAAGAAGTCTCACACAAGTGAGTTGCACTGAGCTCTTTGTACTGCTTTATAGATGAGCTAACTGTTTATTTCTTATATTAGATATCTTTCTATCTATATAAATATATAGAGAGATTTATCAGTGTCCTGGTTTTGTTTCTCTGGAGACACGGGGAGTGTCTAACACAGGCAGGAGGGGGCAAGGGGTCAAGAAGGCTTCTCTGGGGGAATAACATTTGAATAGCAACCTAGTGGCAAATGGAAGAAGCTAGGGAGTTGGGGGTGATATTCTTACTAGGTCTAGAGGAGATGGCTGGGTGTGGGAAGGGCCTTGGCAAGGTGAAGGTATGGAAAGGTAGCCCAGGTCGAGCTTAGTGACAGTGGGAGAATTAAATGGCTCAGGAGGCAGGGTCCAGTAGTCTAGGAGACAATGGTGTTGACAACAGGAATTAGATACATGCAAAACATATTTTGGGAACAACCAAGCAGACTGGTTAGCTAGAAATTAACGAAGCCGAGCAGAGACGTGATCTAAGATCTAAGATGTCTTCTACTTTTTTGGCTTGAGAACCACCTGACGGATTTCTCAGCCTGTCATCGCGACAGAAGCAGACATCCACATCTTTCTTCCATGGAGCATCTGGGGGGCTTTACACCACCAGCCTTCTAGTTAGCAGTCAAGCTTGTACCCACTGTCTGCACCGCTACCAACAAAGTAAAGCACCTCCCTCACTGCCATGCAGTTGATGCCATCTCGCAGTGGTAGAACTGCCCCTATGGGTTTCTGAGAGCCCCGTCTTTCTCCCGAAGAGCACGGTGGTGGTTTCGAACTGCCGACCTTGTGGTTAGCAGCGCAACGTGTAAACAGTATATCACCAAGGCTCCGTGTTTTGTACCATCAGGCCACCTTAAAGTTTAATAGCAGCTCAAACTTGACATGTCCAAAGTGGAAATCATAATTGTTCCTTCCCTCATACTGGCTCTTTATTCATCATTAACCCCTGAGTCAATGGCAGCTTGCCTATTTGTGGTTCGATTTGCTCATGGAGAAGATCAAACAGCATGAGAGCAGTAGGCCCAAAGTCATCCAGTTCCCAAGCCTGGTGCTCTCTCCTCTGCTCGCTGCCATCAAGCCAGTGCTGATGCCACGGAGTCCATCTCAAGCCCTCGTGGTTTCCCAGACTGTGACTGCTTTTGAGATGAGAACGCCCGTGTTCTCCCTCGGTGAGGCGGAGGCTTTCAAACTGCTGACCTTGACAATGGCAGCCCGACACGTAGCCCCTGCACTCCTGGGGCTCCTACAGTCCAAGCGGCGAGTACACTAGAACAGCAGACTCAGCCTGCAGCTCGGGAAGGTTCAGGGAGCCTCCAGACAGGGCTGGGATGGTGAGCAGGAACTTCAGCGGTCCTGATGGACTCAAAGCCATGCGACTCACATTGTGATCCGACTTTTCTATTTCTCTCTAACTACACATTTCAGGTCAATCTTCCATTTAATGAAATAGAAAAGGGATTGCTGGAACCACTCACTGCCCTCTGCAATTTTCAGAGAAATTGAGATGACTGGATGCAAGGTGAGGACCACAGTGCTTCCCAGCAGGGGACCGCAGGGTGCTGATTTGCAGAAAGCACAGCAGCAGGTTCACATCTCTCTCTCTCTCTCTCTCTCTCTCTCTCTCTCTCTCTCTCTCTCTCTCAGACCTGGTCTCCCTGCAGACCTGGCCTTCCCACCTTTCTTTCTCGGGTTCAACCTGGCCAAGACTTTAGAATTACCACTGAGGGGAGTCTACCCTGGGGACCCCATGTGTGTCACAGTAGAAATGTGCCCTACTGGCGGGGCTTTGCCATGTAACATTTCTCAGCAGTAGGTCACCAGAAGATTCTCAGACGGCACCTCTACATGGACCAGAACCTCCCACATGTTGGTTAGCAGCAAGCGTGTGATCCATTTGCACCAATAGGGACTCTGTGGGGAACAACAATATCTGCCAAACGTAAGCTGCTTGCTACATGTGGCATATGGCTGTACTCTTGCTCTCTCTGGGTCTTTTAGTCCATTCGCTAAAATGACAGGGTTGGGTCAGTGCTGCTCTGAGGGCCTTACCATTTTGGTTTCCACCGAGCAATCTGAGTTCACAGATGGAGGGACCCCACTGGGAATAAATAATGCCTTGACGCAGGCTGGCTCTGCACAGCCTTCACTGTTAATCACAATTTTCCCATCTGACAGCCCCCACCCCCAGCCCCCCGGACGATCTCAAAAGGATGCTGCACACAATGAAGGCGAAACAATCACCCCCGGTTTCCAGAGAGAGAGAGAGAGAGAATCATCTTCTGATGGTGACTGATTGTTTCAGCCTTTTTCTGTGCTGCAGAGGGCTGACTGCCAAGGTGGGTACTCTGCATGATTCATCACCAGATCTGCTTTCAAACTTTACGTGGAGATCAATGGCCTTAAGGAAATTTGGTGGCTTTGGGCGAACAGGTTTTGATTTTATTTTCTCTTTCTGCTGAACTCAAATCTGAATAGATCCATCACTCCAGGAAGGTCCTTGTACAGTGAAAACGCACCTCCTGGCTACCCAGTCCATTCCGACCCAGAGTGACCCAACAGGGCTAGATGGAACTGTTCCTGTGGGTTTCTGAGGCTTTGACACCTCTACAGGAATAGACAGCCTTGCCTTTCTCCTGCAGAGCTGCTGGCAGGTTTGAACCGCAGATCTAGAGGTTGGCAAGCTGCTGTGCTTCCCTCCCGAGACAGGGGCATGATTCTGACAGAATGGGAAGGCATTCCGCTAAAACCGTTCAAGCTAGAGCTAATGTCCTGATGTTTTCCAAATACCCTTTCTTTCCACATTCACACCCTACCCCGGCTTTTCTTTAGTTACACCTGTGCATGCGTGTGTTTTCTTTTTTGGTAGTGGTATTTTGTTTTCTCAGCAGAATTGTAGCATTTTGTGTTTCCAGAGCTAGATGGTTTACAAGAGGGCCAAACCACATCCCTTGCTGCTGAGTGGACTCAGAATCATGCTCATGGGTGGGCAGTGTCTTTTCAGAACTGTGTGTCACAGCCACTTCCACCCCAGGCTACCCACGGGGAGCACCCAACCTGTCCTCTGAGGTGGGGAGAGCCCAACTTTGTGGTTGCTACCTGAACACCTCACTGTTGGGCGAAAGCGCTGTTTGTGCTTAACTCACGACCATCAGGTCAATTCTGGCTGACAGTGACTCTGCAGCACTGGGTAGAACTGCCCCCCTGGGATGGGTGTGTGTTCTGAGACTGTAACTCTTTACAGAAGGAGACAGCCCTATCTTTGTCTGCTCTGCTTCACAGAACTGTCTAAGGGCCCAATTGCAGGAAGTAAGTACGCCTCTCCAAGCCAAGGACCACACCTGCGTTCTCGAAATACATGGCGGTCACCTTGTGCCAGGTCCTTGGAACATGCCCATCTGGCACAATGGACATCTGCTGGGATGAGACCGAGGGAGGTATTCTCCCCCCCCCCCAAATGGAATCCTCCCAAAGCTGTGTATTCAATTGATTTAATTTTATTTTTTTTTTACAAAACAAAGTACTCTCCATGGCACATAATACATTGGTTAAACTTGCGTTTCCATTCTTGGAAACATTTTTCAGACTTGTCTGTTTGGAGGGCTGACAGCACCTCCCTCACGTTTCCTTTCACTTCTTCTACAGAGTCGTCAAATCAGTGTCCTTCCATGTCTCTCTTCATTTGAGGAAACAAAAAGAAGTCACATCGGGCAAAGTCAATTGGGTAAGGTTCCTGGGGCAAGAGAGGTTGACGTCCCTCACTAGACACTCGCATGTAGGCGGCTGAGGACACAGGTGCGCTGTCACGGTGGCCACGGCAGGCCCTCGTCTGCCACAAACCAACCAGGACTTTTGGGTTGCACGCCGTTATGCAACCTTTCCAGAACCTTTAAACAGAGAACACTATTCACAGTCTGACCTGGTGGAACTTACAGCAGATGGAATTTACAAGTCGACATTTTCACCCATTCAGGAAGTTGACGGACGTCTACAATGAGGTTTGTCATCAATGGACGTTTCACCTACTTTGAGATGAGAAAACCACGCCCACACTTGAGCTTTGCCCCTAGCGCTGTCCTTGCAAGCCATGTTCCACATCACAAGGGTTTCTGCGGCATTTGTCCCGAGCAGGAAACAAAGCCGCATGGCTGCACACTGTTCTCTCAAATCTGCCATCACAAAAAGACGAGGTTTGAGTGAAACTGCTTTTATGGAAGGATTCACTATAACCAGAGAAAACCTTCCCAGGTGATGCCACTGGGCACATTCACTGAAAGCAAGTTGCTCGATGCTCACCCCGGGGGTAAGGAAGGGTATTTGAGTGCTTCAAAGCTCCACTTAGTGCAAGTCCAGGTTTGTTTGTTTGTTTGTTTGGGAAGGGTACCCCTCTTATGTGTAATAAAATGCCCAGCTCTTGTGTTATCTGAGCACTGCCTGACAAGATGTCAGAGAACATAGTCTAAATGGGTTACATTTTCCTCTTTGGAGGATTGATTTTTTTTATAGGTACATTTATCACCTTCAATAATTAGAAAATCATTTGCCTCAAATACCTCTGTTAGAATGCTGAACAGGAAAGGGAAGTGCCTCCACATCCGACAGGCATAACCATTTATGATGTTTATAAAAGCTCATCATTTCTGTGCCAAAAGAAGGAGTTTTTATGGAAGCTTTTCTTCCCCAGATGGTCAGGAGCACTGGTGGGGCAGTGGTGAAGCGTTGGACTTCGATCTGAAGGGTCTGCAGTTCAAAACCCCCAGCACCTCCTTGGGAGAAAGGCCGGGCCTCGGACACCCACAGGGGATCACCACATGTCTGCAGAGATCAGATGGAGTTACGTGCATGCTCCTGAGAATACAGCTGGAGAGGGAACCTGGAGAGGGAGCTAGACAGATGACTGGGGGCTTGAGGGATAATAGATAGATGTTGTCATTTTGTCACGCTACCAAAAAAGAGTGTTAAAGGGATAAAGACTTGCACACAGTGTCATAAAACTAGCCTTTCAAATACTATAAGGCTTTTATCCCTTTAGGAGAACTTCACCTTTGACATCGCAGTGTCCACCCTCATAAGAGTTTCCAGAGATACCACACTGAAAATATGAGACAGAGTCGACTCTTCTAATACATTGTAAAACTGTCCCCATTTAGAGTCAAACCACAAATTGTGAGGTTATGTTTTTTCCTTTCTTCTTATCAGGATATTTGTGGGCTGTTAAAAATACACCCATGCTTATCTTGGTCTTGTCATTTGTCATCTTCAGAAGCATAACTACCCCCCCCTTTCTCCTAGAACTGGTGTTCCAACTAGCCAAGGCTTGCTTTAATAGGAGAAATGCAACATGTGCTCTCTCGCCTGTTTACAGCTCATCCTGCAAAACAGGACAAGAAACTTCAAAGAATTGTAATCATAAGAACGATCAAACAGCCATTTACGAGTGATCAAAACACACACCACACACACACACACACACACACACACACACACACACACACACAAAGACCCCAGAGGGTGAGGGTCCTGGGGAGGCAGAAGGCTGAAGTACTAGATGGATCAGGAAATTACAGGAGGTGAAAGTTGCAAGCACATGCCTCAAGCAGCAGCATTATTTTTATGCACCAGTTTAGAAAATAATGGAGCAGAAAACAAAGGTTTGACCATTTGCTGAAAGGGAATTTCAAATGAGGTCAATTCTTTTACACTCCTATTGACTCCAGTGGAAGGCCAGGCAGATAAGAGGGCTAGGATTAAAAGGGCACAAACATCATGTAAACAAAATACAAGTTACTTAACAAAAAAGAAAGCTTTTATTTCATTGGCTCTTCTCATCCCCCAAGGACTCATCACTTATAAAAAGAAAGCTGAGATTTGCTCAGTGAAGCACTCTTAAATAGCCTCCCTTAAGTGACTGTCATGACCTTGACTCCCAACTCTTAGCATTCTACAGTTTTCTAAGTTGGAGTCGACGTGTTTCATGGAGCTTGGGCAGCAATGGAGCACCTGTTAGAGCTTCTGATAGTCAATTCCAAATGTTCTTCTCTCTCACATTCCTGAATTGGGGCACAGACTGGGTCTTCCTCCATCTTTTGCCCTTGAAAACTCCCTCTGGAATTTTCTATGCCTGGTCATGGCTAGAGGAATGCACAGGGGCAAAGCTTCCAAACCTCTAACTAAAATCACTTGGAAATTTGGGGTGGGTTTTAAAGTGCTATTTGTGATTCGGTAGGTTTGGGGTCATGCCCGAGAATCTGCATTGCTACTAAGCTGTGAGATGACACTGAGGTTGATGGTCTGCAGACCACAGTTTGAGACACAGAGGACAACCTCTGCCAGTCTGGGCCAATCTGACCAAGACAGAGATAAGGAGCAGTGCTCCCTATCTATGTATATGGAGCACTGGTAGAGCAGTGTTCTTTATCTACATATATTATATTTGCTGTTTCCAATGAGAGAGGTGATGAGAAAAGGTAAAACCAAGCAATGTGAGACGAACTGGGAGTAGAGAAGGAAAGGGGAGTGACTCAACAATATTTGGATGATAGTTTGGAAGTGTGGTGGTGGTGGTGGTGATGGTGGTGGCGGCGGCGGTGACTATGATTCGAGCTCACAATCTGTGTGATTCTTATTTGATTAGAGGTGATGGTAACATGTAATATGACTGCAGGTTCATGGTGATTATGTGGTTGTGGATTCTTGGTGAATCAACAACATGCATTACTTGGAAAGGTTCATCCAATTCTTATCCCCCAAAGTTCTGAAGAGCTTTCCACCTGACATTTTCTGATGATCAGAGCTCTTTTCTGATGATCAGGCATGATCCGAATCAATCACATCCTATTTGGTCAGGAAGCTGGGCAGCCCTGGTTAAGGGCAAAGACCTGAGTGTCTGACATGGGGCCAAGATCACAATTTGCTATGATATTAGTGGCAGGCAGGTTACTGAAATTTTCCCAGCTTAAATTACCTCCCCCCATCAAATGTGGTAGAAGCTATCATTGACACGCAAAAAATTAAGTGAGGAACAAGGTCTGAAACATTGACTATGAATCCTGGCACAAAACAAACACCACTCAGTTGCTGCTTGACCTGAGGTCAGTGCCTGGACTCCACCAAGTGGAACCACAGAGGAAAGTCTTGGGGACTTGCCTCGTGACGGCTACAGTTGAGACCATCTGATGAAACGGTTCTGGTCCCCTCATCTGAGACTGCCACGAGTCAACATCCATTCAATGTTAACTAACCACGATGGCATTGGTCACAGTATGCATAATACAGCAGCAGCTCCACACGCACGTCCTGTTGCACTTCCCTCCGAGGTGATGATGCCAGAAATGAGAGATGGAAACCTGAGGCTCAACTAAACTGCACACAGAAGCCACCATTGAGGGGCCAGGTTCTGCAACGTTGTCTTCCCTCCCTGAGATCTAACACTGGAACACCAGATAGGCAGTAAGTCTGTGGAATGCTTCTGATTGGCTTACTATTTTCACACACACACATACACATACACACACACAGACACACACATCCTATTTTCTCTTCAACTTTGGTTGCCATGGAAATCTGTGCTGTTGGGGGACTTCAAATCACACTGGAAAAAATGCACCTCCCTCCTGACTTGGGCCTTTGGCTTTATTGATGGAATCGTGGTAGGTTCGATTGGCAAAGACCTCTGAGACGAGGTTCTCCAGCACCCGGGGTTCTCCAACATGTTCTCCAGGACCCGGGGCTGTGTCAAGCTCTTAAGAAGTACTTCAGCGGATCTTTAATTCATATACCTTTTGAATGTTTCGGTTCCCTGACAGCAGTTTGAAGATGACCCTGTGTCAATCAGTGACAGGTGTGGGCTTTGCACCCCAGGCTCTTTGTTTACAAGGATCTAGTCTGCTTGCTGCTGAGTATTAACGGTTCTTTCTGGATGATTCACGTTGCCGAGTCCACGCTGAGGTTAGATGGCCCAGGTCTCCTGGGCTGCTGGTGGAAGCTAAAAGCAGGATGCTAAGAATGCATTCCAGGGTCGGCTCAACTGTCAGAACCGTTGAAGGAGGGCTCCACTGACCTCCCACAGGTGAGCAGAAGGACCAGACACACCGGTTTTCAGACAGTGCTTTGAAGCAATTTGCGGTTATTTGGGGGTGCCACAGAACCCTGGCCCAGGGTAAAGAAGGCGGAATCCATGGGACTCTGGCACCTCCACCCATCCAGAAATGTGCTGTCTGTCTGCCTATTTCAAGGACTTGTTGATGATCCTTCCTACCCACTGGTGTGGACCCTTTCTCTTTGCAGGCACCTATGAGTTGGTATGATTTGGTGGCAGTGAGTTTAGTTTTTGAAAATTCCTTCATCAATTGACCCATGTGTTAGTTCCAGTGAGGTTAAGGTGCAAATGCAACTGAAATACAACTAACCATGGATGGACAAGAAGAAATTTTATTTCTTGGTCACATGAAAATCCAGATTCTGGCTGATGTGGTTGGGTCAGGAACGTGGACTCAGATTGCTGCAGGCACACTGGTCCACCTTCTCAAACCTTAAAAACAGAGCCCCAGGTGGAGCTGCCATCATCCCACCTGTGTTCCAAGTGCATTAGAAGAGAGAAGGGTACACTCCACCCTTTAAGAACCTCTCCCAGAAGCTTCATTCTGTTGACATCTCCTTAGTCAGGTTGGTGAGACATGCTGGCAGTGCTCTTGAGTAAAAGGTGGCCTGCCGACCACAAGGTCAGTGGTTCAAACCCAGCAGCCACTCTGCGCAGAGGTGGGGAGCAAAGGTAGAGATTTACAGTCTCACAAACTGTAGAGAGGGCTGCGGTGGGTCAAAGTTGACTCCAGACAGCTGCAAAAGAGGCTGGGAACTGCAGTACTCCGTATTCTTGATGGCCACATTTCCAACTAAATATTGGGATCTCTGTATATCAAGAAGATGGGTCCATAGGATTTTCATCAAGATGAATTATTAGGAAAGGATGCTCTATGTGGTAAAAATAAAGGGCCAACGATGACAAAAGGCACCTGAGCGAGATGGACAGACAGGCTAGCTGGGATAAAGGACTCAGTCAGGATGGGCAGCATTGCATTCTGTTCCACACCCCTGGCAGGGGGCGGGGGGGAGCCAGCAGGAATCGGAGCCAACCTGACATGAACTAGCAACAGTGGGAGAACTGAGCAGACACTGAAGAGATACTGAGCAGACACTGGCGATCTTCCGCACAATCTAAATTCAGCCCAGTCAGCTGAGTCAAAGCTTGGCTATCTGATTTTCTTCCCCCCACCAGCAGATTAGAAGGTGACGCGGAGACACCTTGCAAAGTGACAGCTGAGAAAGAGGTGGCATTGGAATGACATGAAGCAGCACACAACTGTGTGTCGGAGGCACAGATCGATACTTACAGCGCAACACGGGCCTTGGTCATTGAGGAAAGGTTAGTGTCCCTTTTGTCCATTCTGCTCGAGGCACCGATGGCCTGACACCATATAGAAAAATACCCACCAACACATTCAAAGTCTGCTAAGCCCTGTCAGTTACTTATAGCTCCACCCACACTAAAAGTGATACTAATTCATATTCGCAAAACAGTAAAAATAAACACTCTGTAAAAACTAATTTCATAGCTATCACCTCAGAGAAAGGATAATATAAGACAATCCCCTGAAATGACAACATTTCCCACAGAATGCTGCCTGCCTATGTGGTAACGAGGAGGTAAAATCATCCTGTGCTGCCGGTGTGCTTACTGGAATGATTACAAAGACCACCTCTTAGCAACTATCAAGTGGCTAAATTACATGGACTCTGATAAATCTTCACAGATTCGCTGTCAAAGAGAGCCAAACGTTTTCAGATGATGGTATTAATCTGTTTTGACAGATTTTGCTCTCTGAGGAGTAACAGATTCATAGGGACTTTAAATGGATTTAGCAAGTGCATAGAATAATAATAGCATTGCAAAGATTTGAACTGAAACTACCTCTGACAAAGTCCCTCTCAAAAGGCATCATTCTGCCGGCTCCTCTGCGATAGGCTAGAATCAAACAGTTTCCACAGAAAGAGGGTGACGCTTATCTTTTTCAATTCACAAACTACTTTTCTAGAGAGAGCCTCCTATAGTTTCTAAAGTATGTCCCAACTCCCTCTAATTCCAAACAATGCTTAGTTCCCACAGTAACCCCAGACTTATTCAACCTTGTGATGGTTACGTAATCTCCTGTCAACTTGCAAAGGGGTGGAGTCTAGCCTGTCAATCAGGTCTCAGCTTGTGACCTCATTTGGAGGCGGGAAGGAGGTAAAGCACTCACTGGAGGCCAGATACACACTCTCTGCTAGACATTCCCATTAAGAAGCCACATGGAGCTAAACTGATGGAGTTGGAGGAGCCACGTGGGACCCACGCCAGTGCTGAGATGTTTCCACTGCCATGAGACTTTTCACCCACTGGCTGGTGATCTTCCTGTGCTTGGCATCAATGCATCTGTTCTGTGAGTCTGAAGAGGAATTTATAGACTGGTATCAGTCATAAGGGCTAATATTGGACTTATGGACTTGATCTGGATTGGGCTGGGGTGTTTTCCCAATATACAATCACTCTTTTATCTAAAACTCTTTCTTATACACATGAGTCAACTCAGGCTAGCACAAACCCCAAGATGTTTAGCCAGATAACCATCAAGCCCTGGCATCTCTCATACACCCCATGCTCAAGAGAAAGGCTGATTTGGACTATTACGCTATAGAAGAATAATCATTCATACACAGAAGCACCAATCAACGATGCATAAGGTACTGTTGTAGTTACTTAGTGCTGTTATAACAGAAATACCATAAGTGGATGGTATTAACAAACAAAAATGCCTTCTCTCACAGTTTAGGAGACTAAAAGTCCAAATTCAGTGTGGTTTTATGGGAGGCCTTTTCTATCTATTGGCTCTGGAGGAAAGTCCTGGTTCCCTTTCAGTATCTGTGGCTCTCACATCCTTCCGGAACTCTATGTGTCTTGGCACCAATCTGCCCCTAGCTCCAGGGACCTTTGGCCCAAAAGATGCCCCCTACTCCTAAGTCATCTTTCTTAAAAGTTCTAGGTCCTTCTGATCTCTGCTCCTGCAGAGACCGACTCAAGTCTGATTCAACAGACTTCAGCCTGATCATTAACATAGCTGACTCTAATTCTGCCTTATTGACATCATAGAGGTCACACATGGTTCAGGTGGAGACAATTCAATCCACAACAGGCATATCATTTATTCATTCTTTTTTTCTTCAATTAAACAATTGAGCTATACTTAAATTCCATCACATTCATCTTTTAAAATGTTTATAATATGGTAGGTTATTGTATATTTTCATTGTGAAATTATCGTCGTGATCTAATCACTCCCTTCCTAAAAATATATGTCCATTAGCAGACACTCCCCTTCCCTGACCCCTGAAACTCCGGCCCATCTCCATGGCATCATCTATTCTTTTTATTGTTGCATAACTGGGCTGAAGGGGCCCTACTTATGTGACAGTTCAGTTCTCAGTGGCTAGCTGAAAGGTGGTAGCTGGACTTTGCAATTGACTCTGTAACCTATATAATAAGGACAATAATGACGATGATGATGACGCGGTGTTCCAGGCGTTAGGGACAGAACCAGTGATTAAAATAGATAATGGTTCTGCCCTATTGCAGTTGTTGTTCAAGGAATTATATCAGTTCACACAGGTGTAAAGCCAGCAACATGTTTCACTCATTGCCACTGAGCTGACTGAATTATAGTGACCCCCTCGGGTTTTCAAGACTTTAAAATCCTTATAGAAACAGATGGCCTCATGTTTCTACTGCAGAGCATCTGATGGATTTAAACCACTGATCTCATGCTTACCAGATCAACGTGTAACCCACTATGTCACCAGAGTTCATAATAACAAATTTAGTGATGTGGAAATACAGGAAATAAATGGAATAGGCTCCATTTGAAAATCAAAAATATATAATCCAACCCCCCTATACATACCCCCCCCACAAATAAAGACAACATCAACAAAAAAAAGCACAAAACAGATTCAAACATTTTCATTTTCTTTTCTTTTTCCCCCCTTAGAAAAATACCTTAGCCGGCGTGTTAATCTGGGTAGACTGGAGAAACAAATTCAAACACGCATATGTATATAAGGGAAAGGTTTATATACAAGAGGAATGAAACATTGAGAAAGCATCCCAATCCATTCCATGCCAAGCCCACAAGTCTGATATTAGCCCATATGTCTGATACCAATCTATAAAGTCTTCAGATTAACTAGGCACATGCAATGACACCAGGACTATCACAGGCCAGTGGGTGCAGAGTCTTGTGTATCCAGTGGTGGTAGAAGCATCTCAGCACTGGCAGGAGTCTCCCCATGGCTCCTCCAGTATCCAGGGCTCAGGGTCCATCAGCGTGCTGCAACGTCTCACTTTGTGTCTTATCAAGAGAGGGTCTCCAAGGGACTGTCTCACCTCCAGGGGGACAATTCAGTCAGATTTCCCAGAATTCTCAGGAGAAAGTCATGCCCACACAGAGGTTTCATTGGCTATCTCCAGATTGTCAGGCTAGACAACACTCCCAATCATGAAATTGACACCAGAGTACATGACTGCCATAGCCAGTATGTGGGAATTTCTATCCCCTTTCCCCTTCCTGATCCATCTAAAAAGGTCAAACCAAGTCGCTCAAGAGTAAGATGCAGGAGTTGAAGATGCTGGGGCACTGGCCAAATTGGACAATTTGTTCCCAAACAATCAGAAAGCATATCCTTATCCTGTATCCACACGTCTTGTGCTAAGATTCAATGGTCTCAGCCCCACCACAGATCATATTTAAGACCACAATAATGCACCTCTGACCAAAGCAAAGTCATCATCCCAAATAGCATGCTGCAGGTGAAACTTCTGCAATCCACTCGAGGACACACATCTGTTTTAGGCAGAACACGATCTTGCAGCCCCACGGTTCATCTTATGCCTGTACATCCTGGGCATTCGTGGTGACAGGGTTTGCAAGATGTAACCATACTTTGGACACGTCATCTGGAGAGACCAGTCCCTGGAGAAGGACATCACTCTTAGTAGAGCAGAGTCAGCGTCAGAGAGAAGATCCTCAAGATATGGATGGAAACCGTGGCTGCAGCGCTGGGCCCAAACAGAGGCGTGATTGTGAGGGCAGTGAAGGACTGGACAGTGTTTCCCTCTGTTGTACATGGACTCTCTGATTCAGAACCAACTTGATAACACACATCGGTTAAGACGTGCGTCGACAGCCAGGGTAACGAGGAACTGGAACCAACTCAATGGCTCACATCAACAAAATGTGAAAAGTCCCGATCACTCATATCGCCAAAGTTTTGCTGACGTTCAATCTCAAGGAGATCCATCCCGGCTGCTTGTACTATAGATTTGCTGAAACTTCTACGAGAGCTCTTACCCCATAGTCATATAAACTATACGAACTCAAACATACGTCTCTATTAGAGAAGAGAGGTAGAGATAAAAACGTATCTCTAAAATAACTCTCTTTGTTTCAATTTAATAGAAACATAAGGCCACCGTATGTCATAGGGCCAAAGAGACCTTGACAACTCTCAAACAACTGAGATGCTTCTGAGGTTGAAGGTGGTGTCATTAGCAACTAAGCTGAGACAGCAGACATCAACGTGGGTGGTACTGAACAAGTAGAGATAGACATCTGGTCACCTTACACAGAGGCAGCACTTTAGGGTCTTACAGAACATTATGTCCCGCTCCATCCCATAGACAAGAATTTAGGTGAGAACAGATACTGACTGCATGGCAGTGGTGGTGGTGACAAAATTCTGGCCAGCCTAGCACAATCTTCACAATTGTGTGTGAGCCCATTGTTCTAGCCACGGTGTCTTCCATATGACATGGTCTCAACCAAACCCATTGCCATCAAACTGCTTCTGACTCTTGGTGACCCTGGATGGCAGGACCGGACTGCCCCTGAGGGTTTCTGAGACTGTGAATCTTTACAGAAGTGGAAAGCCTCATCTTCCTCTGTGGAGCAGCTGGTGGGGTTCAAACTTCTGACCTCGGGGCTAGCAGCCCAACAGACCACTTACTACAACACAAGGGCTCACCTCTTACATGGTAGAACGTGCTGATTATTACAAGGAAACAACCTCTTATGATTGCCCTTTAATGCTCCCCCGGCAGAATCGCGTGTGCCTGAATATGAAAAGCTGTTCTAAAGCACATCTTGTACAGAGGAATGCATAATGAGGACAGGCCCCCAAATACATAAGTAATGAGGAGAAGCTAGCCAGAAGAGGGTACAGCGGACAGTTTTATGTGTGTATGAATGCATACGTGTGTGCGAGCAAGCGCGTTGCACACCAGTGTGGGGAAGGGGAGGTGGCAAGGCACGGAGGGAACCAACCCCAGACCCCCTGCCTGCCAGTCAATTCTGACGCAGGGTGACCTGAGAGGACGGAGTTGAACTGACCCTTAGTTTCCAAGACAGTAAATCTTTTGTTTATTTGTTTGTTTGTTTTGGGAGGGGGGCATCACTGCCTCTGGTGTCCTCAGAGCTACTCCTAAGAGTCGCTGCTGGATTTGAACCGCCAAGCCCGTGGGCCGCAGTCCTGCACTCAACCACTTATATCACTGGGGCTCAGCCCCCAAGACGGTAAATCTTTACAGCAGCCCCAAGCATCATCTCTCACCTCCGGGAGGAAGAAGCTGGGTGTCATTTCTGTCTTGACAAGCATTAAGGAGAAATATGTTTTCAAAACATGACAATTTGGTCATGGTTAACCTAAAACCAGTCAGTCATAGCCGCAATGCATAACACAGAATCATTTCGGCGACAAAAACAATAGTGATTGCCTCCCCTTGTGGTCCTTTCCTTCCTTTTCTGAGACTCCCAGCCTGTGACTCCTTGGGACTGCCTCAGTGAGAGTCCAAAGTCTTTCTCCCCGCATAGCCGCGCTCTCTGGGGCAGTGCCTCTATTCTTGTGTCATTGCAGCCCAGCACATAACCACTATGCCACCAGGCGCCTCAGTGCCTCTACTCTTGAACAAGGATACTGACCTCCTGTAGAGTGAAAAGAGAAAACAAAACGAAACGAAAAGCAGGCATCCCCAGGGCTAACCACCATCAAAGCATGATTTATGATAAGATCATAAATTCCCTGGGTTTTCAACTTTCATATGGCTATAAAATCATAACAAACATATAGCTGATAACACAAACAGATTCCCAAAGCCAATAAACCCCAAATGAATCTCATTAATTAATCGGATCTGTAATATATTGCTGAAATTAGATTTCTGTGCTGCGGCCTGGCACTCTCACATGTGGCCTCCCTCTTCCATTGTGTACCCCGATGATGGCTCAGGTCTCCATTCACTTTTTTGTCCTTGTCACACTTGTCATGTAATTTTCGTTGTCACAAACTCTGACCTCATCTGGCCCGTGTGTTGGCTGGATGGCGTCACTAGGGAGCGGATTCACCTCTGCCCTCTACCCCAGACCCACAAAACCCACAGTCATACTGACTCCGTTCTCATGCAGTGACCCTGAACGACAGAGTACAACTGCACGGCGGGGTGTCCAAGAACTGTGCCATCTTTACAGGTGCAGCCAGCCTCATCTTTCTTCCACTGAGTGGGTGGGGGCTTTGAACCGCCAACCTTGCAGTTAGCAGCCCCAGTGCTCAGTTCAGGGTTCTCTCTGCCTAACAAGCCACTGGCCATTAATGAGAAGTAAAGAAAGCAAAACAAAAAACCCTGCTTGAGAGCAGAGGAGTAACTGCCATCACATCATTTTAGGCTTGCTTTCCAATTACCATCCAAATGAACTTCACTGAAACCGTGAGCTCCGTAAACGAAGCCCTGGTGGCATGTGTGGTTATGTGTGAAACTGCAACCCACCCGTGAGATCAGGAGTTTGAAACCACAGGAGAAAAACTGGGCTTTCAACTCTGATAAACAGTCTCAGACACTCAAAGGGACAGTGCTATCCTGTCCTTTAAGTTTGCGATGAGTGGGCGTTAGACTCAATTGCGGTGAATTTGGTTTGGTCTGGTTTGGTGAGGTGAGTTCTGTGCACCATTGGGTAAGTGTTGGACTGCTAAGTGCAAGTGGACAGTTTAAACCCACCAGTTGCTCCAAGGGAGAAAGGGGAGGCCCTCTGCTCCCATAAAGGGTTAAAAGCTCCAGAAGCCCTAGATAGTGTCTATCTGTGAGCCTTATAAGGGCAAACTGAGTCCCCTGGGTGAGGCAAACAAGTGAGTCATCCTCACAGTAGATCTTTGAAAGGTTTCAGTTCACTCAGAGGTGCCTCAGAAGAAAATCCTGGTAGCTTCCGCAAAATCATCCAGGGAAAGCCGCATGGAACAATTATACCCTGACACACTTGGCATGATCATGAGTTAGAATCAACTAGATGACAACGGATTTGTTTTGTTTGTTAACATGAGAATTATAGACATTTGTTATCTACCTAGCTGTATGAAAACTGGTCAAATTGACATGAACGAGAACGTACTTAAAAAAAAAAAACTTATTTTATTTTAAAACAACATAATTGCACATTATTAACTTACATGTTAGTCCGGGTAAACTAGAGAGACAAATCCAGGGAGACTCATATGTGTATAAGAAAGAGCTTTATAAATAAGAACAATCGAATATTGAGAAAACATCCCCCCAGTCCAGATCAAGTCCATAAGTCTAATATTAGTCCATATGCTTAAGACCAATCTATAAACTCCTCTTTAGATCCATGCAACACATGCAATGATGTGGAGTGCAGGAATATCACAGGCCAGTGGGTGGAAAGTCTTGTGGATCCAGTGGCAGT
>PVJH01034918.1:0-20206 GCA_004026705.1 Nesogale talazaci
GCGGGAATTGAACCTCCGTCCCAGTGGGCTGCAGTCCCGCGCACAACCACTACGCCACCGGGGCTCAGCCACCATTCTTTTTTTGGGGGGGTACCACTGCCCTCTGGTAGGAGTAGGAGGCCCAGCTTTGCTCCTGGAGAACTGCTGCTGGATTTGAACTGCCAACCCAGTGGGCTGCAGACCTGCACACAACCACTATACCACCAGGGCTCAGCCCAACACTATTCTTTTTTTTTTTTTTCTTCTTTTTTATGTCGTATTTCTTTTTTTGTTTTTCTTTTTTTCCCCCTTTTTTTAATTAAATCATTTTATTGAGGGCTTGTATCTCGCTTTTCACAATACATAAATAAACATACAGTGCCAGGCACCTTCAATGTCCACTACTATTATCATTCTCCAAACATCTGCCTTTTCCCTTGAGCCCCTAGTATCGGCTTTTCCATCCCTTCCCCTCTTCCCCTGCTCTCTCCTTCCCACCAACCCTCAATACTTTATAAATTATTATTTTTCTGCCTTATCTCACACTGCCCAACCTCTCCCCCAACCCACTCCCCTGATGCCCATCCTTCAAATAGGAGCTTATGTGTATATCCTTGCAGTTGGTTCCGTCCCTCTACCCCACCCTCCCTCTCTCTACCCTTCCAGAAGCCCCAATCTAACCACTGGCCTGAAGGGGCTCATCCATTCTGGTCTCCCCATATCTCCAGATCCCCTCCCCACCAGTGTACCCTCTCCAGTACATCTGGATTTGTAAGGTAGAGTTGGAACCATGATAGTTGGGGGGGGGGAGAAGTCTTTAGGAACTAGAGGAAACGTGTATGCATCATCACTGCTTGGCTGCCCCTTGCCTGGTCTGTCTCCTCCCCATGACTCCCCTGTAAAGGGGTGACCAATTACCCACCAGTGGGCCTTAGGTCCCCACCTTTCTCTCCCCCTCATTCATAATGATGTGATTCTTGTTCTTTGATGCTCGATACCTGCTTCCTTTGGCCCGTCTTGACCACACATGCTGGCCCGACACCATTCTTATAAGTATCTGTAAAATCTTTTAAGCTCATTAATTACGATAGTTAAGGTTGTATGTCAATGTGGCTGGGCCAGGATTCTCAGGGGCTTGGCAATTATGATGTAATCATGCCCTATAATGAGTTCTGATCAAATATAATCACTGCCTGGGTGAAACTTGCCAGGAGCAGCCAATAGATGGGAAGGATTTTCTTCCTGGGTGTAGCCCACTTACACTATACGTGTGAATGGACAGAGGAAGCTCTCCAGCTGCATGGTTGAGTCTGGATTCCACATATGGCTTACGAACAACTGTCTTGAGCCAGAGGTCATCCTGCTGACCTTGGAAATCCTTTGCCTCCGCCGTTAGGTATCATGCAGTCAATTCCAGTTCAAAGTGACCCTATGTACAATATGGCCAAACACTATCCTCACAATTGTTGTGAAGGCTTTACTGAAGTCCATCTTGTCGAAGGTCTTCTTTTTCACTGCCCCTCCCCTTTACCACACAGTCCTTCACCAGAGGCGGGTCTCATCTGATAAAGTTCAAAGTACTTCAAACAAAGTCTCATCATCCTTGTTTAGAAGGAGCATTCTGGCTAAACTTGCTTCTAAGACAGGGTTGTTTTTTTTTTCTTGAAGGTGGGGTGGGGAGTTATTACTTTAAAGATTTTAACAGAACCCTTATTTAAAGGCACTGATTTTTCCTTAGTCCTCCTTAGTCAATGTGCAGCTGTGTTAGTTCAGGTAGACTAGAGAAACAAACTCATAAACACGTATATGGATAGAAGGGGAAAGTTTACATACAAGAGGAATGGAACATTGAGAAAGCATCCCACCCAACCCAGTCCAGTCCAAAGTCATAAGTTTGATATTAGCCCATATGTCCGATACCAGTCTATTAAGTCTCCTTCCAACTCACGAAGCACATGCAATGACACCAGGACAATCACAGGCCAGTGGGTGCAGGGTCTTGTGTGACCAGTGGCAATAGAAGCATCTCTGCAGGAGTCTCCCCATGGCTCCTATTTCCAGGGCTCGGGGTCCATCAGCAGTATCCATTGGTGGTAGAAACATCTCAGTGCTCTCAGGGGTATCCCTGTAGCTTCACAAATATCTCAGCACTGGCAGGAGTCTCCACATGGCTTCTCCAGCACCAGAAATTTGGTTCCATCAGGGTAAGCCCATGTGGCTTCTCCTCCGGCGGCTCCTCCAATCTCCAGGAATCAGGATCTATCAGCATGCTGTCATCTCATCTTGTCAGTAGTTCATCTCCAAGGAACTGAGTCAAGTCTCTCTTCTCCAATTGGAAAAAATATGAGACTTCCCAGAATTCTCAGGAGAAAGCCATGCCCACACAGACGCCTCATTGGCTATCTCCAGAATGACAGGCTAGACTCCACCCCACACTCCTAATCATGAAATTGATGGTAAGTACATGACCACCACACCAGCTGTCACATGCACGAGGCAATTAAGAATACTATGACTTGGGACAGGTGCACCTTAGTCCTAAAGTAATATCTTTGCTTTTCAATATTTTAAAGAGGTCTTGGGCAGCAAATTTACCTAATGCAGTGAATCATTTGATCTCTTGACTGTGGCTTCAAGGATTATAGCAAAATGTAATCCTTGGCCATTTTGATCTTTTCTCCATTTACCTGTAACCTATTGGTTTAGTTGGGAAGATTTGGTTCTTGTTTGTTTGTTTGTTTTTTGTTTTGGTTTTTTTTGGACATCTCTGCCCTCTGGTGGTGGGAGTAGGAGGTCCAGCCTTGCTGCTGGATTTGAACCTCCAACCCAGTGGGCCCCAGTCCTGTGCACTTCCACTGTGCCACCAGGGTTCAGCCTGATTTGGTTCTTTATATTGTATTGTAATCCATGCTAAAGGCTGCAGTCATTGATCTCCATCAGCAAGTGCTTCAAGTCCCTTCATTTTCAGCAAAGAAGGTTGTGTCATCTGCATATCAGATTGTTAATAAGCCTTTCCTCTAAACAGTATGCCACAATCTTCTTCATGTAATCCAGTTTCTCTGATTATTTGCTCTTGAATTAATGTCTGAATACCCTGACACACAACTTTCTTGATTTTAAACCCTGTGGTATTCCCTTGTTCTATTCCCACAACCACCTCTTGATCTATGTACAAGTTCCCCATGAACCCAACAAAGTGTTCTGGAATTCCCATGCTTCTCAAGGGTATATATAGCTCGTTATGATCCACACTAGTCATATGCCCTGACATGGTCAATGAAACACAAGTAAACATCTTTCTAGTATTCTCTGCTTTCAGCCAAGATCCATCACACATCAATGAGAACCCTAGTTCCACATCCTTTTCTGAATCCGGCCTGAATCCCTCATGGCTCCCTGCCAATGTTCTGGTAGACCCATTGTTGGATGATCTTCAGCAAAATTTTACTTACATGTGATATCAATATTGCTGTATAATTTGGCCATTCTGTGAGGTCACCTTTCTTTGGCATGGGTACAAATTCAGATCTCTTCCAGTAAGTCAGTCAAGTAGCTGCCTTTCAAATTTCTTGGCACAGACATATGAGTGTTTCTAGTGCTTTGTCAACTTGGTGAGACATCCTGGAGTTTGTTTTTTACTAACCCTTTCATTGCAGGTTGGACCTCTGCCTTCAGTACATTAGTTCTTGCTCACTTGCTACCTCTTGAAATGGTTGAACGTTGACCAGTTCTTTTTGGTACAGTGACTGTGTATTCTTCCCATCTTCTTTTAATGCTTCCTGCACCACCCAATATTTTTCTCACAGAATCTTTGTTTTTGTTTTTTGGGGGTAGGGGGGGACATCACCACCCTCTGATGGTGGAAATACGAGGCCCAGCCTTGCTGCTGGATTTGAACCCAGTGGGCCACAGTCCCACGCACAACCACTACACCACTGGGGCTCAGCCCTCCCACAGAATCTTTCAAGACTGAAACTCAATCAAGGTTTTCATTCTTCCAGTGTAAGATATGCTGACCAAATTCTTCCTTTGTGGTTTCCTAACTTGAAGTCTTTGCACACAGCCCACGCTATCCCCTGCCAATATTGAAATCATTCCACTCTGAAGCCAACAGCTTGCCCTGTTATGTGACCTTGGGTCACATTTTGGGTTTGCTATCCCCTCAAGAGAAGTCTCTCGCTTGGCATCTGATCCACAGACTAGGATCTTACCATCCCCAACAACTTCATGAGCCATTTCCTTCAGGATAAGTTTCCCCATACACATTACATGCATAAGTTTTATTGTTTTTGCATCCCTATAGAATCCAATCTAAAACACATCATCACAGACATACAAACGATAAGTGTTCTATCTACTCTTTGATCAAAGCTTTAAAGGATCATAATACCAAGTTGTAGTAGGTATGCTTCTATGTAGATATAATGAAACCTCCAAAATGTCATTTAAACATAGGCTAGTTCCCTTCCAACATTATGGTGTTGGTAGGTATCAGAATAGGGACAGGGTTGTCCCTCTCTATGCCTGAAGGTCCCCTACAGGAAGTTAGGAAGAAATCAGGCAAGCATTAGACACCTAGAAGGACCCTTTAATTGAGTAGGTTCCAATTCAGGCTACCCCACCACCTCCACCACCGCCCTCAACCCCGCACTGCCAGACACCCTGATGAGCTTGATCCAGCCAATGGGGTCAACCAATACCTTCGACCACACCTCCCCAGCCAGAGGCTTTAAATACCCTAGTGGTTGGACACCCCCCTTTTCGGCCTTCTGCCCTCTCCCCTTGGACCTGCTCCAGCACCTGCTCCATCATGCCACGGTCTCTCTGGCCCCAGGTGTCCCCGTGTGGGTGAGCGCTCCCATGAGGGTGCCCGTGTTCGGTGGCAAGCCCCGCATAGTTGACAGTTTGACACACTTCCTTGACATAGTGTCCTCTTCTGAGAATGTAAGACCTGAACCTTCTCCCGTCCTTTATAAACACCCACTTGGATCACAAACCGGGCTTCAGCATGGCCTTTCCCACCTGGCTGACTCCCATGGGCCTCAGGCACCATGGCGCCTTCGTTCTCCTGGGCCCTCGTGGATGCCCGGTTCTCGGCTCTCGGCTGCATTTTAGACACAAAGTAAAACTGCCCCTAAGGTGTTCTTGGCTGTCATCATGGGAACAGCTCACCTGGTCTCTGGGAGCCCCCGGGCAGGTTCTGCCAACTTTGTGTTGACAGTTGGGCACTGAACCATTGCTCCATGGGGACTCTCTAAAATGGCTGCCCCTTTCCTCCCCTGCCAAGTTCCAGGCAGGCCATTTTGAGGAGCTCCCCTTTAAGCAGCCTTCCTGCAAGTCCCACTCAGGACTTCTCAGGCTCTCCTGCCCCTGGAAGGGGGAAGGGGATAAGACTTTCATTTCATTGGGCATTGCTTTTGTTTCTTTATGAAATCATTTTATTGGGGGCTCCTACATCATTTATCACAATCCATACATACTGTGGCGGTCATGTATTTGTGATGTCAGTTTCATGATTGGGATGGAGTCTAGCCTGTTAATCTGGAGATAGCCAATGAGTAGCCAATGGGGCCTCTGTGTGGACATGGCTTTCTCCTGAGAATTCTGGGAAGTCTTGTGGTATTTCCCAATTGGGGAAAAGAGACTTGACTCTCAGTCGCCGAGACAACCAACTCCTGACAAGACGAGATGATAGCATGCTGATTGATCCTGAGTCCTGGAGAATGAAGGAGCCAGAGTAGAAGCCACACAGGCTTGCCCAGATGGAACCAGACCTCTGGGGCTGGAGAAGTCAGAGAGAGACCCCTGCCAGTGCCAAGATGTTTCTATCACCAATGGACACTGCTGATGGACCCTAAACCCTGGAAACAAGGAGCCATGGGGAGACCCCTGCCAGCGCCGGGACTCTGCACCCACTGACCTGTGACTTCGTGAGTTGGAAGGAGACTTTATAGACTGGTATCAGACACGTGGGCTAATATCAGACTTGTGACCTTGAACTGGACTAGGTTGGGATGTTTTTTCAATATTCCATTCCTCTTGTATATACACCTTTCCCTTATATCCATATGCGTGTCTTTGAATTTGTTTCTCTAGTCTACCTGGACTAACACACATACATACTGTGGCAAACACCTTCATATGCCTGCTGCCATCATATACCTGCTGCCCTCATTATTCTCCAAACATTTGCTTTTCCACCTGAGCCCTTGACATCAGCTTTTCATCTTTTCCTTTCCCACCTCACTTCCCCTCCCCCCACAAACCCTCGATATTTTGTTATATCTTACACTGCCCGAGGTCTGCCCCCTGCCCACTCCTCCGCTGTCCATCCTCCAGATAGGAGGGTACATGTAGATCCCTGTAATTGGCTCCCCCCTCTCTACCTCACCTTCCCTCCACCCATCCAGTAACTCCACTGGCCTCAAGGGGTTCATCCGTCCTGGGTTCCCCATATTTCCAGTTCCCATCTCTACCAGTGTATCTCCTCCAGTCTAGCTGGATCTGTAAATTAGAATTGGGATCATGATAGTTGGGGGCAGGAAGCCTTTAAGAACTAGAAGAAAGTTGTATGTTTCATCATTATTTCACCGCCCTGGCCCATCTCCTTCCCACTATCCTTCTATAAGGGGATATCCAATTGCCCACAAACGGGCCTTGAGTCCCCACCCTGCACTCCCCCTCATTGTTTGTTTTTATATCACTTTATTGGCAGCTCGTATAACTCTTTATCACAATCTATACATGTTTGTTTTTTTGCGGGGGAATTTTTTTTTATTTTAGGGAATTGTGAATTAGGAAAGCATGCCTATTGACCAGACCGGCAGTCATCTATCATATTGGGATGAAAAACTACAGTATCAAAATCATAACATGCAATTTGAAAGATGGACACGATGAAGCCAATGGTGAAGCCCTCCCTCTGCTGGCCTGGCCTAAATACTAAATACTAAAATAATTCCTCTGACGGGGTTGCCGCTGGCTACCTTGTTACCCTGGCTACTTCCTTCAAATCCACTCCACTGAACACCTTTTCAGAAATTGTGCTCTTCAGCATTAAAAAAGCACAGAGGAGAAGAGCTGGGAAAATTCTGTTTGGCAGAGGAAGATGTGTCAGCATAGATGTACCAACTAAAGAAATATCTAAAATATTGACAGTATAGGTCTTTCCCTTCTAGTATTATTATAGTCAAAAGCCCTCCCGGGAAATGGAGGCCCTGGAAGAAAGTGTAAGCAACCTACTCTCCCTACACTTGTGACCACAGGGCATGGAGAACCAGCACAGTCCGAAGGCAATTGACAACGCCCCAAAATATACATTTCCAGATAGATTTCTCCATAACTACCTTCCATGAAAATGCTAATTTAGAGCTGTCTCCTCATGGAGATGGTGCCTGTCTCCTTGCAAGGCAGTGAAAGAATGCCTGCCTTTGCAGGGCGGTCAGATTCTTTTGTTTCTCTCACTCAAGGCATCCTTTACTCTTCTTGTCTCTTAAATGTCCCACACTCAGGAAAAGTCCCCCTAAGGGATCTCAGGAGAGCCAACATCAGGGGTGCTGAATAGGTGGATCACGATCTACTAGTTGATGGCAATAGAGTGTGGATAGATCACACGGCATTCAAAAAAATAGATGTAAGCCTATCATCAATCCCATCACTTAACTGATGTACAGCACAACCAATCAGAAGCAATCTTAGGTATCAAACGCATGTGCACACAACTGTGCTAAGTGCAACAAAACTGACAAGCTAAGTTATGGCCAATTTTTAGACCGTGATTTTTTATCTTAAATTAAAATGAGTGGAGGAGCTGGACAAGTAAGAAGACAAAAATGTATCACTTTCATACAGAATGGGAGATTTTGACACTAATAACCGACATCCAGCTGAAGTCCAGAGTGCATGGACAGTTCTGGAACTTACTCGCAGAGGAAAGTACCCAGACATGAGACAATGTGCTTCCTCCTTGACTGCATTATTCGGCTCTACTTATTTGAGTCAGCCTTTCCCCACACAAAGATCATTAAGTCCAAGTACCTTTCCATCATGACTGATGATCATTTGGAAGTGTGCTTGAGACTGGCTGCCAGCAGCTACCATCCAGACTATGCAGCCCTGACCCACTCCATTCAATGCAAGTCATCAGAGTCAACTCAGGTCAGGACAGAACATGTAGAACATGTAATTGTGTTGTGCTGTGTTGTGTAATATTGGACTCATGCGGTTTTGCAAGGTACATCAACATACATTGTACATAGAATTCTCGATGCATTTATGAATAAGTGTGCTAAGTAAAAATAAATAGTTTTGCATTTTTGTAGCTGGTAGATCATTTTGACTCGATCATTTTATAAGCAGCTCGCATGCTGAAAAAATGTGAGCACCCCTGGTCCCCATGAGCACACGGCGCTTTCTGTTGTGTATGTGCTAACTGGCGTCTTGCAGTCTTGCTTATGATATAACCCCATTGTGGAATAAACTCAAGCCTCCTCTCCCCGATGTTGGAGATCAGTCCCCTGTACTCGGTCTCCTTTCCTCTATAACTGGGCCATCGCTCTGCAGGCCCCCTCTGGACTGTGAGGCCACTGACCACCACTCTGTGGGGAAAGTCCACTGGTCACGGGACAGAGCACATCCTCTGGGCCTTCACTGGTCTCTAATAAAGGTAGACAAGCCTCCGAGGATGTCCCCCGAATCAATGAGCACATATGGATGCAGCCCAGGGAGGACAGGCACCGAAGCTGAGGTAGAAAGGAGCTGGGGTATAAGTCAGCTGATGGTTTTAAAAGGAACTAGGGCCACAGCAGCTAAAAGAAACTCAGTCAGGGCTGAGCCCCGGTGGCCTAGTGGTTGTGCACGGGACTGCAGCCCACTGGGATGGAGGTTCAATTCCAGCTCACAGGAGCAAAGGCTGGGCCTCCTACTCCCACCACCAGAGGGCAGTGATGCCTAAAAAAAAAAAGAAAGAAAAGAAAGTCAGTTTCCAGCAAGATTTACAGCCGCGGAAACCCACAGAGTTGTTATACTCTGCTCTCGAGGGTCACGGCGGGGGTTGGGACAGACCTCAAGCACCAAGTTTGGTTTGGGGCTTGGAAAGTTTAGGGGACAGCTACACTCCTTCAACAAACTGAGCATGAGATGAGAGTGAGCATAAGAATCAACTTGAGGGCAATGGGTTTGCTTTGGAAACTTTCAAATATTTATAGACCAAGCTTAAAGTTGCATATCTAGTGCATGTATGCAGGTACCCCTCCTGTTCAGTACTGTCATTACCTTTTCATGTCTTGTTCTTCAATTGACATTACTGACAAGTTGTTTGAGAGCTCAACTTCTGCCAGCCTCATGTCCCACCATGTGATCTGTTTCAGTTGCTAGGAGAATGTATAGTTTTCCAAACAGGTCATGGCTTTTCACATATTTATCTTCAGGCTCAACAAAATTCCTTCCCATGTCTTTCCTTTTCCCCAGGCAACCGTAAGGTCTTGCTTAAGTTGAAGGCACAAAGTTCGGTTTCACTGGCAGCGTTCTAAAGCCTTCTGCAACTAACTGTTCCCTAGGGGGTTGAGGTAGCTAGCTTGTGGCTCCCTTACTGTTCTAGTAAACTCATTCACTCGTTACTGTCAAGTCCATTTCAATTCATAGCCAATTTAACAAAGCTTCATCTTTCTACTCCGGCGGAGTGGCTGGTGGTTTTGAACTACTGACTTTATGGTTAACAGCCCAAATCATAATCCACTCCGTCCTCATGGCTCCAAAGGGTTGAGTATCCAAAAAACCAAACTCACTGCTATCAAGTGGATTCTAACTCATAATGAGCCTATAGGTCAGGGTAGAACTGCCTGTAGGACAGGATTTCTGAGACTAAACGTGTACAGTAGTACAAAGCCTCATTTTTCAAGGTTTGTCAAGGTTTAGAGGTTGGTCAAGGATTAAGTTAGGAAGTTGGCAACATCAAGAGTGCATTCTGATATAAACTGGTGCCTCCTCCCTTAAGTTCAAGTATACATGTACCTCTAATAGAGGAAATACAGTCCCGCTGAGCCCTGGTGGCATAGTGGTTGTGTGCGGGGACTGTAGCCCAAAGGGTTGGCGGTTCAAATCCAGGAGCAGCTCTCCAGGAGCAAGGCTGGGCTTCCTTCGCCCACAAGGCCAGGGATGCCACACACACATACACACACACAAAGACACACATACAAAAAAATATGTAGTCCTGCAGAATCTGGGCTACACAGTACTTGGCAATTAGGAGTACCAAAAAAAAAAATCAGAAAAAAGCTCCACTAGCTGAAGCTTTCATAGCACACATTTTTCCCACTAGGCAAGCATTGAGATTCACTCTGCATCAGTGCACCCAGTGGCATCACTGAGAAGTTCTCTTTGATCGCGGCGCATTTTTTGGTAAAGACAGCTTTGCTCAAACCTTGGGGCTTTTTTGTGATGGCTGATTTAAGACAACAGGATGCAACTGTGAAATTTTGTTTCCTGCTTGGGAAAAATGCCACATAAACTGTTGTGACGTTGAACACAGCTTACAAACACACTATGGGAAAAACTCAAGTGTCTAAGGTGGATGGAGATGCAGCCCTCACCTTTTCAAAAAAAGGTAAAATGTCAGTTAATGACAAACCTTGTTCTGGACATCTGCCAACTTCTCAGACTAAAATGTTGAGTTTTTTTCCACCGGGTGAGGCTATTAATCAAGCTATTTAGAGTAGCTGTTTTCAACCTGTGGGTTTTAACATTATTGGGGGTTGAATGACCCTTTCACGGGGGTTGCCGGATTCATCAGAGTAGCAAAATTATATGAAGTAGCAATGCAAATAATTTTATGGTTGGGGGGTTCATCACAACATGAGGAACTGTATAAAAGGGCTGCAGCATTAGGAAGGTTGAGAACCACTGATTTAGAGGTTCTGAAAAGATGGCATAAGAGTGTGTGATCAAAAAAGGCCTGATTTGTGGCAGACAGGTCTGGTTTTATCAACATGACAATGCACTTGTTCAAATTGTCATACCAGTGTGTCAGTTTTTGGCAAAAACCAGCATGCCTCTCTGCCCCACACACCTGACCTTGCTTCATGCGACTTCTTTGTTTCCACAAATGCACAGGGACAGGAATTTAACAACATAGAAGAGGTGAAGAAAAAAAAAACCGAGGGAGGTGCTGTCAGCCATACAAACAGATGCATTTGAAAAATGTTTCCCAGAATGGAATCACAGATTTGACAAGTATATATTAAGTGTAATGGAGAGTACTTTGAAGGTGATAAGGTTGTTTTGTATACATGTATGTGTGTATGTAATCAAATACATAGCTTTGAGAAAAGTAATCCATTTGGGGTTTTATGTTTGTTGAATAAACAAATCCATGCAACTGAGCAAACATTGAGCATAAGAGGATAATGCTGGTAGGGGACACAGATCAACACCATTCAGAAGAAGAATCTCACCTAAGCGATGCTGAGAGGAAGGATTCAAGATGCTCAAACCTCACAGCTATTTAGGGGGTAGGGCTTGAAATAGTTCATTTATTCACTCAATACATACCTAGGTACCGAATGCTTATTCCAAGAGAGACTTCCACTCTGGAATATCAGTGTAGTCCAATTCCCGGTTTAAAGTGCGGGAAAGCACTGCAGGAGGCGAGGCTGAGGGGGTGCAGGAAGAATCTGGAAGACACGACACGGCCTGGGCCGGAGTAGCGGGGTGGCGGGTAAGACGAAGCTTTCTTTTGGTTCTCAGCTAAGCGCTTTCACCACCGCACCAGCAGGGTTTCTGGAAGAGAAGAGGAAGATGTGTGGTTTTGATCCTCTGGGGCCGTTTCTCCTCCGAGCCACGCGGGGGCGCTGCGGACCTCGGGTCGCTGCCGCCGCCGCCGCTGCCGCCGCTCCTTTTTCCGGCGGAAATGCCCAGGCGATGACGGAAAGCCAGAGGCAGAGGAGGGAGAGGGCGAGAGCCAGGGGAGGCGACTAGTGGCCGCGGAGCCCGGAGGAGCTGTGCCCAGGGCCGCGCCGCGCGCTCCCACCTCACCGTCCCCTTCACCGACCTGAGGCGCCCGGGGCAGGGGCAGGGGCAGGGGCGGGGGCGGGTCTCCCCGAGGCTTCCCGCGGGGCCAGGGCGGGGCGTGTGGCCCGCGGCTGCCTAGCCCGTCTCCTTACTCTCCCGCCGGGAGCTGGCGGCGGCGGTGGGAGAGGGCAGCGGCGCCCGGGGTGGGGGTGGGTGGGTGGGGGGCGACGAGCGGCGGGGGAGGACGTCGCGCCGACATGGACGACAAGGCGTTCACCAAGGAGCTGGACCAGTGGGTCGAGCAGCTGAACGAGTGTAAACAGCTGAACGAGAACCAAGTCCGGACCCTGTGCGAGAAGGTGAGGGGGGGTGAGCTGCGGAGCGCCGGGCGGCGGCGGCCCTCCCCGGAGTGGGCACCCCCTCCGCAGGGGGCCGCGCCGCTCTGGATCTCAGGTCCAGCCCGGGGACGGGGCCGGGGCCGGGCCGGACCGGACCGGCGCCTTGCCGGGCTGCGGGCGGCGAGCCAGCCGGGCCGGGCTCCCCTGCCCCTTCTCCGGACGCACCGCACCCCGGGCCGGGCCGGGCCGGGCCGAGCCGAGCCCGCCGCCTTTAGGAGTCCGCTGTGGGGGCGCCGGAAACGAGGCCCGGCGGCGGGATCCAGGGCCCGCTGGGCACGTCGTGTCACGGCCACGGTTCACGTGTGGCCTCGCCGTGGCGTCGCGTTAGAATGCCCAGGCAACGAGCCAGGGTCCTATGTGAACATGCCTTGGACATTAACCCGAGTGGTTCATTGAATTGCTCGGTTTAACGTGGGATTTTTCTCAAGCGCCTGACGGGGGCACTTTAAAAAAAAATCGCAAACTTGGATTGCGCCTAGAATAGGCGGAGGGGGAGGGGGTATGATGACAAAATAGCATTCTAAACTAGAGATTGACTTGGGGTTAAATAGACGGCCACTGGCCTTCAGGTTGAGTGTCTCCTGGAAGTAAAATGTTGACTTTGAGAAACCAGACATAAAGGCTTATGAAGTTCAGAAGTAGTACTTCTAAATAGGATTCGTGTTCTTTGAATTCTCATGAAACATTTTCATAGTCGTTTTCACTTATGGAGGAAGTCTACTGTCTACAGTCTTCCTCGATTGTGTAGGCTTAGCAAGCTCTGAAACCTGTTGTCATAACCACTGAAATTATCTCAGTCTCCATCTTGTTTGCTTTAAATCAAGGCTTTTTCTCCTTCATTTGTTGTAGTATAGACCAAGTAGTTTGATTTTCACATACTGTTAAAAGGCCCCATTTGAGGTTCATGAAAGAGTAACGAGGCTATTTTCACTTTAACACTGATAGAAATAGGATTTCTGTAACTACTGCCAAGTAAAGAGTTACTTGTTCAAGGTTCAAGGAGATATTTAATTTCATGAATCTTAAAATTTGCACGTTAAATAACAGCAAGTTTTTAAAATAGCTGATTGTTTTAGCTTTCTTTGCACATTGCTTGTGTGTTACGGATAACTGATAGTTTTGTTACTGGCTTTCTAAGAATTTTAAGAGCTCTTTCTAGAGAAGAAATGTGTGCCCCTTCGAATTAATCTGGAGTCATGGCATTCATTTGAGGGAATTTTCTGTGTATGTATATCTGGAGATTCTGTTTTCATCGGGAAAACAGTGCCCCAAGTATTATCCATAGACTCAAGCTTGTGTCTTGGTCGTCTCACTTTCTCCCTCTACCTACGGGTACTTACTGATTCACAGGGTGCATTTTCAAATTCAGGCTCCTACTTTCCCCTCTGTAGGACAGAGATGTGGACTATTTGCAAACTCCACTGTCAACTCTTTTGAACAAGGCTTAGTTTTGCAGGTGTCTTAAAACAGCTGTCAACCAAAACCAGACTCACTACCGTCAAGTCAGTCCAACTCCTGACTCCCCTGTAGGGCCGGGGAGAACTGCCCTGTGGGTTTCTGAGACCACCTCTCCGTGGGAGTGGAAAATGCCATCTTTCTTCCTAGAGCAACTTGGGTGTCTCCTTAAGTACATAGGGCTCTAGTTTCGTTTCCTATCCCTACCTCTGCCCTCCTCTCCTCCTCTCCTATAAAGCACCTCTAGTTGTTTGTGTATTTGAATTCAAGCCCTGGCTCCATAGTTTATCAGTCTCGAAGTACTTCTCGAAGACGGCTTCTTTGTAAGACATGACTGATATTACCTATAATCTGGATGGATTGATTGTGAGTTGTAAGTAAGATATTACCTATGTATTGTCGGTGAATATTAAATTGAGGAAAAAAGTAATGACAATAGGGGGGCATCACTGCACTCTGGTGGTGGTGGAAGCTACCCAAGCTCTCTTGTTTCAAATGTTACATCAGCTTCATTTATTGGGGGGTGGAGCAACACAAAATAAATGTTGGCATAGTCAATTACCTATTGGCCATGGTCAGTAGTTCAAACCCACCCACTGCTCCATAAGAGAAAGTCATCTGGGCCCCCAAAGTTTTACAGCCTTGGAAACTCAAGGGAGCAGTTCTGCTCTTTCCTATCAGGTGCCTATGAATTGAATGCCAATCAACTGGCTGGCTGTGGCTTCTTTCAAATATGTCACAGCTTTTCAGGGGAGAATGTTTTTCAAAAGAGGCCAAAGACAAGAAAGAACAGCCCCCTGCTGTGGCAGAGAGTGAGCGTAGAGGACAGTGGAGAGCTGCCCTGCTGTCTGCGGTGGTAAATTTTATGAATCTTTCTCTCGGAGAGGAGCTCATGGGCCCAAACCTGCAGCCCTGCAGCTGGCAGCCCAGCCCTTAACACACTGTGTCACTGGAACGTCAGTAGTGGCTCTAAAGCGGTGGTTCCTGATGCTGCCGCAACCCTTTAATACAGTGGTGGTGATCCCCCAACCATAAAATTATTTTCCTGGGTACTTCACAACTGTCATTTTGCTACAGTTCTGAATCGAGTGACCCTGTGAAAGGGTCGTTCATCCCCAAAGGGGTCACGACCCACAGGTTGAGAACGGCTGCTCTAGACGCCTGGAAAAACACAGTGTCCATTGAGTATGTCTAGTGGTTGGACTGAGGTTAGTTCAATTCTGTGAAGTAAGACTGCTCCGAACTTGACTCAGTACCAAGATTCACAGACGACCATCCCCTTCCTGGTTAAGAATTGCAGCTATGTAGGAAGAAATAAAGAATCAATTAAAAAGTTCCTTTTTTAAAATTCATTTTGTTGGGGGTTCTGCTTTGCTTTTAGAATTTTTTGTACTTTTTTGAAAATGAACCTCTACTGACAATTGCTTGCTAAGGATTTTTACTTGTGATGGCGTTGCCGTGGAAATGTCTAACTCAGATTGCCTGAGAACTGCAGTAGTCAGCTTTCACGTTAAAGTGGCATTAAGTAAAGTTCGTATTTTAAGCTAATAACAAAAATAAAACTCCTAGTGCCACTGAAAGAGTACTGCCAAAAAATAGAGTTCTGATTGGTATGATAAGTCTCTCTGGTTTCTCAGTTAATTTCAGTGTAGTGAAAATTAGTTCACATAAAATAGTAAGGTGTATTTTCCCTCTGTGCTAGCACAAACTTAAATTAAGAAGCTAGTTTTTGAACTAAACCTGTGTGAAGAAATGGCTCCTGTGGGCTTCCCTGCAACAGCAGCAGCGTTGTGCACGCTGGTTGAGGAGTGCCTCGAGAACCCGCGGAGGGTGTGCAGGACACTTTGTGACGGGGCTGTGTTTGACTCAGTGTGAGTATGCGGGTTAGGTTTTCTACCTGCTGGCCTTATCTGAACACCTGAAGAAGAGAGGTAGTAGCTCTTTAGAGGGGAAGTGCTGACAGATCTTGTATTCTGACAACGCTAAAGGACTACATAAGCTGAATTTATGTTGAACTAAAGGGCATTTCTAGGCCCTGGTTTCACTCCCGACATCATTAGACTATCTTCAAATATTTGCTTACTTCATTTACAGTGTGAAACACGATACTAAATTCCTGAATACTCAAAACCATCTTGGTGCATCTTGTTGTTGATTTTAGCTACCATCACACAACCAAACAAAATGCTGCCAGATCCCAAGCCATCGCATCACTGATTGTACAGTAAGCAGTTGTGACCCGTTGATCTCTCATTGGTTAGTTTTCAGAACTCCATCACCAGGCCTTTTCTCCTAGTCCTTTTTGTCTACCAGCCTTCACTGACAGCTGGTGGTTGCCCGTGAGATGTATTGGGTCAGAATTAAGCCTGAGTCTCTCAATGGGAAGGCAAAGCATTCTGGAATGATTAAATGCTAAGAGAAATGAGCTTTTTGTATGTAAGTCAAAAGTCCCATGGATTTCTCTTCTAATGTAGGCTACAGCTAAAAAATTGTGGCCATGATTTTTAAAATTAACATTTTGAGAATCAATGAGCTAAAGGTAAATGCTAATTCTAAAGCATAGACATAATTCTTCATGACTGTGAATTTAGAACCAGGAAGTCAAGAAAAGTAAAAACATAATTTGGAACTTTATGGGTCAAAAGATATATTTAAGAAAGAAAAAAGATGGGTTGAGCCCCGGTGGCATAGTGGTTGCGCATGCGGGACTGCGGACCACTTGGGTGGAGGTTCAAATCCAGCAGCAACGCTGGGCCTCCTACTCTCACCACCAGAGGGAAGTGATTGCCCCCCCCCCCAAAAAAAAAGAGAAAAAAAAAAGAAAAAAGATACTGTTAGAATTTTGAATTGTGGGTCCCCAGCCCCACATTATGGTTTAGAATCCTAATTCCTACACCTGCGATGTAATCCCATTTTGGCAGTTTTCTTTGTTATGTAACTAAAGTCATGCTAGTGTTGAATATTCCCTAAACTTGATCACTTCTTAGTTAATAAGGAGCAAGCATGGACACAGAGACAAGGAAGCACAAAGTCGACAGTGGATTAGATTCTAGTTGCAGGTGACTAAGGACCAAGAACGCTGGAGCAAGCTAAGACTAGGAACTAAGCCTAGGGTCTTTCCCCAAAGCTCTTAAGAGAGAGAGCCTGCCCCTATTGCTAGGGCCTTGAATTCAGATGTCTGGCCTGCTAAACTGATAGAAATTAAGCTTCTGTTCTTTAAAACGACTCCTTGGTAGAATTCCTGCTAAAGTAACACTAGGAAACTAAGCTGCTCAAACATAACATACAGTGGGGATGGCCCCCACTGTAATGTGTTTCATTCCATAGGGCAGGCCTCTCCAGGTCGGAGTCCCCTCAGTGGCACCTAACAACAACAAGCTAAGGCAACAGCTAATATCAAGGGCTTAGGTAAAAAAACGTTTTGAGAATGATGATGGCAACAAATGTACAAATGTGCTTTGCATACACTGGATGGATAGATGGGTTGTGATAAGAATTGTATGAGCCCCTGTGTCGGTCTGGGTAGACTAGAGAAATAAATACATTGACTCGCATATGGATATAGGGGAATGGTTTATATACAAAAGAAATGGAACACTGAGAAAGCACCCCAACCCAGTCCAGTTCAAAATCATAAGTTCGATATTAGGCCATATGTCTTATACCAGTCTATCACTTCTCCTTCCGGCTCACAAAGTCACAGGACAGTGGGTGCAGAGTCCCAGCGCTGCCAGGGGTCTCCTCATGGCTCCTCATTTCCTGGGCTCAGGGTCCATCAACCACATCCAGTGGTGGTAGAGGGAACTCAGCCCTGGCAGGGGTCTCCATGTGGCTTCTCCAGCTTCAGAGGTCTGGTTCCATCAGGGTAAGGCCATGTGACTTCTGCTCTGGTTCCTTCAGCAACTCGGCCATCTTGTCTTGTCTGTAATTCATCGTCTCTGAGACTAACTCCCAACAACTGGGAAGATAGCTCCTCATCTCCATGAGGGAAGTATTGCAAGATTTCCCAGAAATCTCAGGAGAAAGCCATGCCCACACGGAGGCCTCATTGGCTACTCAATGACTATCTCCAGCTTGACAGGCTAGACTCCACCCCTACATCTCAATCATGAAATTAACATAAGCACATGACTGCCATAGCCCACAATAAAATGATTTAAAAAAAGTAAGGCAACAACTCATGGAATGGGAGAAAATATTTGCTAACAATTTGTCTAATAAGATTTGATGCATAAAGTTTTGTTTTGTTTTGTTTTGTTTTATGGGGATCACTGCCCTCTGGTGGTGGGAGTAAGAGGCCCAGCCTTTGCTCCTGTGGAGCCCGCTGCTGGAATTGAACATCCATCCCAGTGGGCCACAGTCCTGCGAACAACCGCTACGCCACCAGGGCTCAGCCCTGATGCATAAAGTTTTAAAACAAAAAGACAACTCTATTTTAAAGATGGTAAAGGACTTAAATATTTCTCCAAGGAAGCAATATGATGAACAATAATCATATGAAAAAGTGCACAGTGTTATCGTTAGGGAAATGCAAATCCTAACCACAATGAGATGCCACTTTACATTCACAGTGTGGCTATTATTTTAATAACAGAAGAAATGGAAATTAAATGATGTCCAGAATGTGATGAAATTGGATCCCTCATACCTTGCCTGTGGGAATGTAAAATGGTGCTGGCACTCTAAAAAACAGTTTAGTGTGATGGCTGTCAGTCAATCTGTGGGTCGCAACCTCTTTGGGGGTCAAACAACCCTTTCACAAGGGTTGCCCAATTCATAATAGTAGCAAAGAAAATAATTTTATGATTGGGTCACCACAACATGAGGAACTGTATTAAAGGGTCACAACATTAGAAAGGTTGAGAACCACTGGTTTAGTAGGTCCTTGAGAAGTTAAACAATTCGGCTGCCTCCGGTGGCGTAGTGGTTGTGTGCGGGACTGCGGCCCACTGGAATGGAGGTTCAATTCCAGCAGCAGTTCCACAGGAGCAAAGGCTGGACCTCCTACTTCCACCACCAGAGGGCAGTGATGCCCAAAAAACAAAAAATTTTATGGTTGGGAGGTCACCACTACATGAGGAACTGTATTAATGGGTTGTGGCATTAGGATGGTTGAGAACTACTGATTACAAGAAAAGCAAGATCACTGCCACAAAGTTAATTCTGACTCCTAGAGATCATGTAGGACAGAATTGCTCCTGTGAGTTTGTTTCTTAGACGGCAGATCTTCACAGGATCACCTCCTCTTTCTGTCAGGGAGTGGATGGTGTGTTTGAACTACTGACTTTTTGGTTAGCAGCCTGTAATAACATAGAGCTCCTTGAGAATCATTTGCAATTCCATGATGCTCACCTTCCCCAACATGATCGCTGAAGACAGTGGGTGCATAAGCAAATGTAAAGGAAACTGATGGTGCCCAGCTATCAAAAGATATACAGTCTGGGGTCTTAAAGGCTTGAAAGTAAGCAAGTGACCATCTAGCTCAGAAGCAAAAAAGCCCATGTGGAAGAAGCCCACCAGCCTGTATAATGGCAAGGTGTCAGTGGGATCAGGTATCAGGCATCAAAGAACAAAAAAATCATGTCATTGTGAATGAGGGCAGGTGCAGGTGGAGACCCAAAGCCCATCTTTAGGTAACTGCACATTCCTTTACAGACGGGTCATGGGGAGGAGACAAACCACTCAGGGTGCAGTATAGCACCGAAACACAACTTTTCTTTAGTTCTTTGGTGTTTCCTCCCTTGCACTATCATGATCCCAATTCAACCTTACAAATCCCGGTAGACCAGAAAATGTGCACACTGGTACAGACACAAACAAAATATAGGGAATCCAGGACAGATAAACCCCTCTGGACCAATAATGAGAGATAGTAGCAATACTAGGAGGAGAAGGAGAAGGTGCAGGAGAATGTGGGACCGATAATAAGGATCTATGTATAACCCTCTCCCAGGGGGACAGACAACAGAAAAGTGGGTGAAAGGAAACGCCAGACAGTGTAAGGACAAAATAATAGTAATTTATAAATTATCAAGAGTTCATGAAGGAGGGGAAAATGAGCTGATAACAAGGGTTCAAGTAGAAAGGAAAAATTTTTGAGAATCATGACGACAAATGTACAAATGCACGTGACACGATGGATGTATGGATTTTGATAAGAATTGTACGAGCCCCCAATAAATTTATTATTTTTTAAAATCATTTGCAGGTGCTGGGTGGGCTTCAAAGCAGTGATTGACTTAAGGTCCTCAAGTATCTGCATTTTAAAAGAGCATTCTAAGTGCTCTGATGTTAGAAATTCAGGTTGAAGTTTGAGATCAATTACTTGATTCTGGTAAATTTACCTCAGCTTGGGCTGAGCCCCAGTG
>PVJH01034919.1:0-20220 GCA_004026705.1 Nesogale talazaci
TCCAGTTGCCTACAGATGGACTTTGAGTCCCTACTCCACTCTCCCCCTCATTCACAATGATATGAGTTTTTGCTCTTTGATGCCTGATACCTAATTCCTTTGACACCCCGTGGTCACACAGGCTGGCGTGCTTCTTCCATGTGGGCTTTGTTGTTCCTGAGCTAGAGGGCCACTTGTTTATCTTCAAGCCTTTAAGACCCTAGATGCTATAACTTTTGATAGCTAGGCACCATCAGCTTTCTTCACCACACTTGTTTATGCACCCGTTTTGTCTTCAGTGATGCAGCAAAAATAATTTTATGGATGGTGGCTCCCTGCAACACAAGGAACTGTATTAAAGGATTGAGGCATTAAGAAAGTTGAGAACCACTGCTTTAAGACATGCAAACTTTATCTGTGTCTGAGAGAAATCAAGCAACTTTGTCTAGGCATTTTTTCCCCCGGGGGTGGGGAAGACAGGTATGCTGTGGAGAAATGACCTTCCAGCAATAGTGTGTTTTGAGGTGTTTCTTTTATCTTGGACTGCGGAGGCATGCCTCTTGCTGGGGCTGCCGTACCATCTGTGGTCAAGAGTGCTTGACCACACACCCTTTCTTCCACGTGTTCCGTTCCCCATGGGGGACAGTGTGGGAACCGATGGCGCTGGACAGTAAAGACCTGAGTGGTGGGAAGGAGTCCCTCCGGCCCAGCTGTTGCTGTCCTGGGAAAGAACCACGAGGATCAGCATCTGGACTACAGACCGGCCCACATCTGGCTTCCTGACCTATTAGTCTGTTGTCGTCAACACCTTGGCATTTCTCAGATGTGACAGTGCCACACAAAATGGAATTCTTAGAAATCAGGCCTCCCTGCCTCTAAACTGGTAAGAATTCGATACAGGTTTGGTAAAGGCATGTGTGAGTGTGGTGGTTAGATCGACTTTCTTATAGCGCCTTCATCTTGAATCAAATGACTCACCATATTGAGCATGTGTGTGGGATCAGGTCATATGTGATTTTTGGTGGCTGATGGAGTCCACTCTGCTTACAGCTTTCAAGTTCTGTTCCTGTTGTAACTATTAAGACTTCTGGCTGAGCACTCTCCTGTTGTGTATGTGTGCACCTATTAGGGACTGAATTGGGTGACCACCCCACCCCCCCCAGTATGTTGTAACTCCTCACCCCTGTGCCTGTGGTTATAATCTCATTGTGCTGTTGTCAGGCACCAGCATGTTGGCTACCGCCCATAGCAACCTCATGTACAACCGCACAAAACATGACCCCCGTCCTGTGCCCGCCTCATGGTTACCCCTAGGCTTGCACCTCTTGTTGTGCACATCTGTCTGTAGGAAGGCTTTTCTCTCTGCTTTACTAAGCATGAGGTCCTTCTCCAGGGACTGGTCTCTTTTGACAATGTGTCCAAAGCATGTTTGGCAAAGCCTTGTCACCCTTGCCTCTCTGGAGTCCTCTGGTCTCGTTTGTCTGTCTGTTTGTCATTCTGGTGGCTTGTGTGCTCCTTGATGTGTCACTGGTACGTCAAATGCCAGCAGGCTCACTGAAGGGAACAGGGCCCAGAGGAGTTTACAGACTACAAAGAGGACTTGGCTGGCCACTTCAGAGGACGGCACTGCTGGAAACCTTATGCATAGCTTGGAGGCGCTGTCAGACACCAAGGCCTCGTCTCATTTGGGAATGACAAAGAAAACCGAACAAACAAGTGAGGTGAGCAGAGCAGTGGGGCGGGGGATGCTGTGTCCCACAAAATCATCAAGGAGCCAACCACGCTGCAGAAATAGAAACCTTCCTAGAGGCTGGCAGCGACAGAGGACTTTCTTCTAGAGCCTGATTGTGGACTTCTGTCTCTAAACTTCGAGAAAGTTGTTTTCCGTTTGTGAAAGGCCCATCTTTGTGATATTTCTGTTAAAGAGGATGTGCTAACCCTGACATTCTTTATTCATTTCATGATAGCTAGATGTGCTGGCGGATTCTATCTTCTGGCTACAGGGTACAGGGTTGCAATGAGTATTTGGGTACGAGTTAGTCTTCTTCCTTTCAATTCTTCTAGGTGTAGACCTCGGGGTAGATTGACTGGATCCTATGGTGCTTCAATGTTTCACATTTTGAGAAACCATGAAACTGTCTCCTTAGTGGCTATCCCAACTTTCAATTCCACAAGCAATGGGCGAAGGTTCTTTGAAAACAAAATTTTTTTGACTTAACATTTTATTTTGTTATTTTTTGGGGGGAGCATCACTGCCTCTGATGGTCGTGGGCGCTACCCAGTGCTGCTCCTGAGAGCCGCCACTGGATTTGAACCGCCAGGCCCGTGGGCTGCAGTCCCGCAGTCAGCCACTTACACCATCGGGGCTCAGCCCAACTTAACATTTTTAAAGTTTAATAAGTCATTTTATTGGGGACTCTTGCAGCTCTTATCACCATCCATCCATCCATCCATCCATCCATCCATCCATCCATCCATCACATTTGTACATTTATTGCCATCACCAGCATTTTCTTAGGCCTTTTTTTGTTTTGTTTTTGTTGTTGTTGTTGTTGTTTGTGGCATCACTGCCCTGGTGGGAGTAGGAAGTCCAGCCTTGCTCCTGGAGAGGTGCTGCTGGATTTGAACCGTCAACCCTGTGGGCTGCAATTCCGCACACAACCACTACGCCACCAGGGCTCAGCCAACATTTTCAAAACATTTTCTTTCTACTTGAGCCCTTGTTATCAGCTCCTTTTCTTTTGCCGCCGTCCCCCACTCCCATCCTCATGAACTCTTGAAAATTTGTAAATTATTTTCATCTTCATATTTTGCACCATTCGCTGTCTTCCTTCGCATACATTTCTCTTGTTTGTCACCCCCCCCCCCCGGAGGGGTGTTATATGTCAATCATTTTGATCGGTTCCCAAGGGTGGAGGGTCTCATATCTCCACAACTGTATCCAAATCTGTTGTTTTCTCTTTTTAAAAACTGCTTTAAAGGATCAATGATGTCGAGTTAATAATACAGCTTTAAACTTAAGTGTAACATTATTTCTTGGTAGACTTCTTGAGGATAGGGAGCTGGTCACATGGTTCTTTCTATCACTCAGTACTAACATAGCTGGCATATTATGGGCATGCAGTGGTGGTCAGGGAATAAATGGATTGGTGAAACTATGAGATTATTTTAACTGAAAGGGGAAGTAAAAACTTTTATGAGACATAAGGGGATAGTTTCTTGAAAACCCATAATCCTTTTCTCTTAGGTTGAAAGTATTTTCAGTATGAAAGTTTTCTTGGATTTGAAAGTGGAAGGTGGGGCTGAGTCCCGGTGGCGTAGTGGTTGTGCGTGGGACTGCGGCCCACTGGGATGGAGGTTTGATTCCAGCTCCACGGAGCAAAGGCTGGGCCTCCTACTCCCACCACCTGAGGGCAGTGATGCCCCCCCCCCCAAAAAAAAAAGTGGAAGGTGATGCATAAGGAGCCTGTTGGACGAGCAGGCACACACAGTTGGGGTGACCAGCGCCAAGTCATGGACTTGATAAGAGTGAGGTTGTGTAAGGGTGTCTCAAATGGTGGAGCCACCAGGAAAGGAAATATATATTTGGAAACTGAATTCAAAAGCAATTGTAAAATTATGTTTGACATAACTGAGCTGTGGGATGATAGGTCATATGTATTAATTCGCAAGTCCCAGCAAATTGAAAAAAAAAAAAAAAGAGCATAGATTCAGGAGTGCGTTTTGGGCTCACACTCAATCCTAGCTCCAACTTAGGAACAATTAGTTCTTACATCAAAACTTGGCTTCCTAATGAAATGATCTGTGAAGCTAAGGGTGCTATAGCCAAGTGCGGCTAAGAAAGGAGATGGTGTCTGACTTTCAATCAGCACGGTGTCTGGGGTCGTAAAGCCTTGTATTCAAACCAGCAGCCCTCGAAGCAAGGAGTCAACCAAGTCCACACAGAAGAATACCAGCTTGTGTGATCCAAGGATGACAATCACAAAATTCAAGTATGGTGAAAAGCGTCAGAGGTAAAATTCTGAATACTCAATTTGTAGAAGGCGATGGAGGACAGTGGGAGGCCAAAACTCATCTGCAGAGTCCCTCGTCAGACCAAGCTGCTGGCAGATCTGCTGGAGCTGAGGTAAGAGTCCAAAGAAGCTCTCTCTCAGGAAGAGGCCACTGAAACTGATTGTGCTGGATTGAACTCGATACTGGGCCATTTGACCTCATCTCTGACACGACTGACATTTGTTCTGGGTACAAATATCTCTTAGATGTTCCATGACAAAATTTTCTGACTTCTTCAATGTTGCTGGGGATTTCTCACATCAATGTATTATTTGTATTTTTGTCCTTATACTAGTATGACCTAATCCTGATCACCTTGGTGTGATTTGTTTTTCTTTTTTTTTTTTTGGGGGGGGGGCATCACTTCCCTCAGGTGGTGGGAGTAGGTGGCCCAGCCTTTGCTCTGTGGAGCTGGAATCGAACCTCCATCCCCGTGGGCCGCAGTCCCACGCACAACCACTACGCCACCGGGACTTAGCCCAGTGTGATTTGCTTTTCATTGTTTTCAGTTGGGTTTCCCAGCTGTGAAGCCCAGCCCCCTGGGCTGGATGTGTAATGACAATCATTGATACAAGGTATTATAGGGAGTGCAGGGAGTGGGGGATGGGTGATAGGCAAGAAAAGGGGATTGGGGGAGGGAGGAAACAGAGAAGGGGGGAGTGGGGAGAGAGCTCTAGAACCAATCGTGATTGCACAACTCACTTTAAAGGCATTCTCCCTGGGGGAGAATACTCCAAGACAGAGCTGGTGCTGATTGTACAATTTCCCCTTTATATGACTTAACACTTGCATTACTCCATTGTATGATAGGTAGATTGTGTGCCGATGAAAATGTTGTAAAAATTAAAAAAAATTGCAGATCCTAAACAAAGAAGTGTAAAGCACTTGGAAGAATGGCTCAGGACAGAAAGACGGTATGGGAGAAGAGAAGGGAATGAATACCGGTACAGAGTTCCCAGCCTGGAGACTGAAGTAGTTTTTGCCAAGGACAGAAAATGAACAAAAAAGCGAGTTTGGAGTAGCAGATTAGGTTGGACTTGATATGTCTTTGAGCTCCAGTTTCCATAATTATTAAAATGGGAAATGGCATTTACTTTTTTCCTAGAATAATGAGACAAGAGATGTGAAGGCACTTCGTAAATTAGGAAGGACTAGAGCACTGTCGTGTGCTGTGATAACCTTTATCAGTCCTTCAGCAAGATAGCAAGCAGTGTCCAGAGGCTGGAAATGTACAGCAGTGTCAAATACTACAGAGAGACTAAGTCAGAAGAGCAGGGATTAGCCTCTGTGATACTGGAAAAGATTTTGGCAAACAAATGTTTTGTTTTGTTTTTTTTTGGGGGGGACATCACTGCTCTCTGGCGGTGGGAGTAGGAGGCCCAACCCCACTGCTGGAATTGAACCTCCGTCCCAGTGGGCCACAGTCCCGCACACAACCACTACACCACCAGGGCTCAGCCCCAAACAAGTGTTTTGTGTGTGAGGTAGAGGTAGAACCCAGATGACTTGCATTCTGGCTGGGTGGTGGAGACCAGGGGATAAGGTGCTAGAAGGAAAACGAAGTGGGGGTTCTGGAGTTTCCACAGCTAAGTGCCTAAGAGTGACATGAAGATAGTTTGATGCACTTTTTCACCAAGGGTCTGAGCTAGGTAAAGGGTGTGTGTGCAGTTCCAAGCTTCAGAGAGATTGGCCGAGAATGCTTGGAGAGTGCAGGGGAGGAGGAAGTGGAGCTGGAAGGGGGGTACCCAAACCCTGAAGGATCTGTGACAGGCAGGGGACCAGAGAAGCTTGGCTGGTGGGGGGTGACAGGGGAAGAGATGTAAGGTGATAATTGTAGGCCTGTGATCCAAAAGCCAACCCCACCGCAAGTGAATGGATTCTGACTTCTAGGTCTCTGAGATTGTTCTTTGTCCTGAGCAGACAGCCCCGTCTTGTCTTTCTTCTGCAGAGGGATTGGAAAGTTTGAATCGCAGACCTTGCAGTTAGCAGCCCGATTTCTAACCCGTTCAGGGCTGTGAGACTGGAGAACAATGAAGAAAGGGCTCTGAGCATTGGCAGAGCAGGAGAGGAGCGGGGCTGGAGGAGGCCCGGGAGCTGTGGAGCACAGCAGGAGAGCGTTCTGTAACAGTTGGACAATTCAGAAGAGAATTCTGAACGGCCCTCAGGAAAAATGCTTATGCTTCATGCGATACAGAGTATACACGGATTTGTAGATGAAGGCATTCATTGCCACAACTCAACTTGGGACTATTAGTTTTTCGCCCAAATCTGAAAATATATAGGAACGAAGGTCCTTACTACCTGTTGGCTGAATTATTCATCTTAGGTGTTGCCTGGGCACTGGTCTGATGAGCTACCGGGGGTTTCTTTTAGAGGTGCTGCAGCATGCATTTTTTCCCTTATACCCTGACTCGGGCCTAATTCCGCCACTAGCCTTGACCTAGCCTCTACTTGTCAGAAGCTGGAAGGCCTGGCATGACATGCTCTCCGACTTCCTGTCTCTCTTTGGCCAAGGGGCCTGAGCTTAGGCACCCTGTTTGGCTCTGGTTGCTTCCATCATGGACAGAACTGGCTACCAGAGAGCTGAGCTTTGCTAAGCCGCCGAGATCACTTCTGATAAACCCTGTCTTTGGAAGACAGGTTGAGAATGAACAAAGGCTCTGGCTCACTAACTGCACTGCCATCGATGGGTGCCCCATGGCCCGGACCATCCCTTGGGCTCTGCCAGGGGCTGTCCTGATGCTCCTGAGAAATCAGCCCTCCCCAGCCTGCCTGGCCTCTCAGCCACGTTGCACCTTTCCATTCTGCTCCTGAGATGAGCGCTCCCTGCCCCTCCTCCTCTCCCACTTTTTCAGTGAGCACAAAGTCTCGACAACCTGTCTGGGGAAACGGCCCCTGACTCCCCTGAGGCTGCGACCTTTCTCTACAGACCATGGAGCTGGGGGCTGGGGATTTGCCACTCTCTCTTCTATGTTGTCTTCTGAGCATTTCTCTTCAACCTCTAGCGACGCTGACATTGGGTCTGCAGACTTTTCTTCTCAACAGTGATTCTTGTTATTCTGGACTTTAATGCTTCACATACTCTCCCTCCGCCCCCCACCCCCACCCCAATCACCAATGGATGGTCTTGCACCCACTCTTCTGCTCCATTGTGAAATGTGGAGCAAAGTCACCCCCTTTGTCGGGTCATTGTGTAGGAGGCCCCATGAGAGGCCTGTGTGTAGTTATCGTGTCTCTCTACATCCACTTTTCAACCCCAATCAGCCTTTGACCAGTTCCTGATTGTATTTGCCTTCCTTTGACCTATTTCTCTCAGCCTTTATGGCAAGTATTCCCTCCACATCAACCTGCTGGCTTCCGCTTCTTCTTCCGCTCACCTAAGAAAATTCTCTTCATCCAACTTTGCTGGTTTTGTAGTTATGTCTGGGCTCCTCCCTCTGTGTGGCTGGCAGAAATCATGCCTCCGGTTTCACAATCCCAAAGCATCTTTAGGAAGATTCTCCCCTGGCCCCCTTTTCTTTTTCAACCCCCCCCCCCACCTACCTCAAAAATCCTACCCACTTTCAAGAAAAAGCCTGGTTTAGAAAGAGAGGTTTATTTTTCACTTAAAATTGAATCACTCGGGCTGAGCCCCGGTGGCATAATGGTTGTGCGTGGGACTGCGGCCCACTGGGACGGAGGTTCAATTCCAGCAGTGGCGCTGGGCCTCCTACTCCCACCACCGGAGAGCAGTGATGGCCCCCCCCCAAAAAAAAAATTGAATCACTCTAGGAGTCCATGTAGAAAAAGAATGGCGGTAAATGGATTGTGGTAGTAATTGTAATATTCAATGTGAATTAAATATGGAATGATACATGTATTAAATCCCAACTTAAAAAAAAGACAAACTGGGCTCGCTTTGGCAGCACATATTAAAAAAAGGCAAATTAAAAAAATTGATCTCCTCTACTACCCTCACTCTCCCCTAGTTTTTCGCACACTATTTTCGCTCAGCTCATGAACTTGTTCAAACTCATCTGAAAATCAAACCGATCGTGCTACCAACCTCTCAGCCTCTCTCCTTCTTCCTGCAGAAGTCGATCAGAGCCCATTTTCTTCATTTTGTTACCTCCCACGCCCTCCTCAACCCTCTCTAATCCGACTCCTGCTGTATCACTCCACAGTGACATTGTAACTATTAGCCGAGCACTATGCAGACAAAACAAATCTGTGCTTGTTTCTGTCCCCTCCCCTCTATTTTTCCCACTTTCCTTCATATCCCAGGTAGCTCCTCAGTGTTCCCCCCTTTGCTGTTCTCGTCAGTCCCTGAGTTTTAGTATGCATGTCTGGTGCTTTCCCTAAGTGACTTCATCCAGACTCATGGCTTCGACCGCCAGAAGTTTATCAACTAATACGCATGTGTTATGCTCCTGTTCAGGTATGTCTTCTGAGTTCAAGACCTGTATGCTCAATTGCAACCTGGATTCTCCACTTGGTTGTCTGCTCCCCAGGGACCTCCGACTCAACTTCATCTTAATCGAATTCAGAGTTTTTCAGCTGAACTCTTTCTTCTGGATTCTTTTCCCATTGACATTGCCATCATCCAAGATCCCCCTTTTCCCAGCCTTTATTCCCCCAGGGCTGGCTGGCTATCAACTCTAACAAGTTAGCAGGATTTTTTTATCCACTAAAGTGGTAAGGACATTGGGGAATATGCAGATGGGCGTGGGGGGGTTGCTGTCCCTCAGAGAAGCTTTGAGTTGGGGGGCTATCTAAAGTGCAGAGAACCACTCAGCAGGAATGGAGCCGAGGGAGGCAGCCCCATCAGGGAAGGATAGCTTTGGGTTAGGTATTGAGGGTAATTGGAGATCTCGATTTGGAAAAAGGAGTCGAGGCTGCAGGCACCCCAAAGAATCAAGTGGCCCAGGAGGAACAAGGACGGAGAGCAGTCCAATGTGATGAGGTTTTGGATGTGGGAAGGTTTCTTATACACTTCTGAGGCCCTGGGAGGCTCTACGTGACGGTAGGTTATGCAAATCCCATTTGCTGGGTCCCTCTCTGTTTCCAACCTCCTCTTCTTTCCCTCATTAGCCTGCAGGTTACGTTACTGCCTGTGTTTCCACCTTTTGTCTTTTATGAAGTCACTGGCTCTTCTGGACATCAGGTTAAAGCTTGCCTAGCACCTCAAAAGAGGTCCTTCAGGATAGGGTTGATTTTTGCTATCTAACCACCTGCCTTAGTATTGCCTACACATTTTTCCTCCCTTCAACCACATGGAAAAAAGCGTTGGACCATTAAAAGTGTTGGGTCTTACAATAGGGCTGTCATTCCTGTGCTCGAAATCTTTGTCCCACCTTTTTCCAGCCAACCCAGTCACATTTCCATTTCGACTTCTTCTTCAAAACCCAGCTTAAGCATCTTTTGCCAGAAGCACCTTTCTCACTCTAATCTGCCTTTCCCCCAGGGCTTGTTTGGCTTTCTGCCCACAGCACGAGACATATCCTTCACCACGCTGCCATCTCGCCCCACTGTGTCAGTGGGCTGAGCGCTTTATGAAGGCAGTTCCCAGTCTCTGGTGTCTATCCATGTCACCAGTAATGAAAATTTGGAAGTTTAAGCAATAAACCTAGAAACAACTCCAATTTTCAACAGGCCACTTAATTGTGGCATTTCTAGTGGCCGGGACGATGCTGTCAGCCCCTTCTCCAGTGGGAAGGGCCGGAAATTTGGGGGCACATTTCTCTGAGTCATCACCAGTCCTCCAGCTGCATATCGTCTGCAGAACCCATCAAACCAGCATGCCTTGACATAGAAGCACTCAGAGAGGAGGGCAGAGAGGGTCTCTCTGGCTGCCTTTAAAGAACACCGAAGTCGGTCTGGGGATGTGTGTGGATGAATGGGGAAGGAAGGAGGCGATGTCGGCATCGCTTCTTCGTGGTCACCTTTTCGGGCCTCCTTCGATGTCATTCACCTCTCCCGTCGTCTCTTAGCACTTTATTCCCCTCCTTTGCTCTGATGACAGTTCTGCTTGCATTTCGGCGACAGATTAATGTCTGTCTCCCCCGCTAGACTGAAGCGAGGAGCCCAGGAGGTTTCTCTTCCTCCCAGGAAGCCCGTGCTACGGCATAGCAGCTATCCCACAACACTTTGGCGGACCGGCGAGGACCGAGCGCTGGCGGCCGCCGCCCGAGCTCACTCCCCAGCGGGCACTAACGCCCGGCCTACCAACGGCCGGGGCGCGGCGGGTGCGCTCTGGAGGAGCGCGCGCCCCGGCCCGCGGGGGGCGCGGCTCGGAGGGCGGGCGGGGGCCCTGGAAGGAAGCCGGCGAGACGCGCCGCGGCGCCCGGGCCAATGAGCGCCGGCCGGCCGGGCGGAGCTCGCGGCGGGCCAGCGGCCGGGGGCGCGCGCGCGGGGCTGGGCGTGCCCACGGGTGACGCGCGGGGCGGACCGGGCCAATGGGCGCGAGCGGGCGGGCGGGCCTGGAGGCCCGGGGCTTAGGAGGAACGGGCGGCCGGCCGGACAGACGGACGGGTGACCTCGCCGCGGGAGCGCATGGCTGGGATGGCGTTGGCGCGGGCCTGGAAGCAGATGTCCTGGTTTTACTACCAGTACCTGCTGGTCACGGCGCTCTACATGCTGGAGCCCTGGGAGCGGACTCTGTTCAGTATCCTGCCCGGGTCGCGCGCACCCGGTTAGGCGGCGGTGGCGGTGGCGGTGGCGGCGGTGGCGCTGGGCGTCCGCCTTCCGGCCTCCGGGGCTGGGGCATGGACATCGGGGACGGGGAGCAACTCCCCCGGGACCCGGGCGCGCGCCCTCCGCGGATTGCAGTGGGGGAAGTGGGGAGGGGGTGCTCACGCGGTCAAGGTGTGTGTGTGCGTGCGCGTGTGTGTGTGTGTAAAACTCTCGAGCTCCGGAGTGGCTGGTGAGTCCCTTGACCCAGGTCCCCGTCATTTGATCTGGAGGAAATTCCCGGGGGGGCTGCCGGGCGCGTCCTGGTTAGCTCCGAGCCCCCTGGGCTCGGGTGGGAGGCCGAGGCCGCGTGCCCCGGCAGATGGCTCCCGGCTGGATGGCATTGGGTATGTAACCTCTCCCGGCTTTGCTGGCTTTGGCCCTAATGAGAATTCGAAGCAGTGGGCCAGCTTTTAAAACCGCGTGGTAAATTTGTGGTTATGGTACCCCAGCACAGTTTTTGAAAGCGATTTTAAGTTGATGGCGGCTTTTGGTCGTCAAAGGTGGGTAGCTTTAAAAGTGTGTTTTGGCAAGTGAAATTATTTCCCCGTTTGCGTTCTCCATACAAGTTGTTCCTGACAAAGGGATTATAGTTAGTTGTAGTGTAGGATTTGCAACGGTATGGATTAGTAAGAGTTAATACATGCCTTTTCATAACTACTGTTGACTGTGAGCTGAGCATCTGGGCTAGGTACTTTGCATTTATTTTAACAGATCTCACCTTGCCAGCAACTCCAGATTGGGGTCAGAGGCTCCCTGGAGTCTGATGGTTTGAGTCTCAGTGGCTTAATTGGACATCCTTTGACAATGTTAATCTTGAAGAAAAAATAAGGAGATGCCACTTAAAAGAAAGATCTCAGCATGAAACTGCTATTTCATATTTGTATTTACTTCAGACAGGCTCTGGAGTTCCCCTACTTTGGGACAGTTCTGGAAATGCATTGTTGTATTTCAATGGCGTCATGGGGGTCATTTTGTCTCTAGTCTGTGCTCCTAAAACATAAAATGTAGGGCTGAGCCCTGGTGGCGTAGTGGTTGTGCGCGGGACTGCTGCCCACTGGGATGGAGGTTCGATTCCGGCTCCCAGGAGCAAAGGCTGGGCCTCCTATTCACCACCAGGGCAGTGATGCCTAAAAAAACAACAACAACAACAAAAAAAAACAAACATAAAATGTATACTTCACGCTGAATCTTCGTTTTAACACGTTTGAGAACTCTTGGCTGCTTAGTAGGCAATTTATTTGTTTACTGACAGGGACATTTCTTAGAACATGAACGATGTTTTACTTGCAGTTGTGAATGTAACTGGGGGCCGGGTCTCCTGCCCTGGCTCCTATCGCGGCCCCCCGCTTTGTGGGTAGTTGCCTTGGATTCACTCTTAGTTCTGTAGGTTAGAGCTCACCAGAACGTGCTTTGTTGTTGCACAACATCTGATATATATTTCATGGTAATTTCTCAATAGTATCATACTCTTACTACCTCACTCAAAATTGTCTTAAAATGATTTTGAGCACTGTTGGACTATATTGAAAGTCAGAAGTTGAATGTAGAACCCATTATTGGAGTCCGATATAAAGTTTACATTTAAATGCTTTTGTTGGTTTATGTATAAATAGCCCTCTGTTTTATAATAATAAAATTTATTATTTTATTTGGAATAATGATGTAAGTGGCATGGTTATGACTTTCTGGGGAGTGGGGCGGGGTGGAGAACTAACCTATGAACTGAAAGGTAGTACCTTAGTAGATTTTTGTTCTTCACTTTGGACTTCTCATTGGTTTATGTGACCACGTGGCACCTGTTACTAGTGTAGAATCCAAAGGTTTTTAAACCTAAATCTTAAAAGTGACCTTACTAGATAGTTTTCATTATTGAATTAACTCTGCGTAGCAGTGAATCCTTTGACATAAGCCCACAAACAAGCTGATTCTAACTCACAGTGATCCCCTGGAGCAGAGACCAGTCAGACCCAAAAGGTGGCCAGGACTAATCTTTGCATAAGTTAACTGCCACCTCCTTCAGTGCAGCAGTTTGTACCACTGATTTTTTTGGTTAGCAGCCAGAAGTTATCATTGTGCCAACATGCTTTGTTCCTTGACTGAAACCCCAATCAAACACCGGAGTTTTGACCTGTTACTAACTTGGTAACCCATCCAGGCAGAATAGAACCATCCAAGGGTTTCTGGGACTGTGAATGTTGATGAGAGCAGACAGTCTCCTCTTTCTCCCTTAGACAAGGGGGTTTGAGCCGCCAGCCTCGGGGTTTGCCCAATTCTTAATCCACTGTGGTTCCTTCCTTTGACATCAGCCACTTGTAAATAGCGATGAAATGTTGTTTTGCTATTATTCCATCGCAACTTCTAACCTAAGAGATACTTAAAGCCAGACAATTAACTATCTGGTGGCTTTGTGGACTTTACATCCATTTGTGATTGAATGTACCTTCCAGTTTGGGATAAAGAACTGGGTAGGAAAAGTGAGTGTTTCCCCTGTTTAACAGGATTCAGAATTACTATGAAGTAGTTGGAAACAGGACTCAAAACTACTTTTGTGGCCAGTCCTATGGTTTTAGAAGAAGGTATATATACATTTTGCAACTTAAAGTTGAAATAGAAAATAATCAAGTCTGTTAGAGACCTAAAATTCAGTGTAAGAGAAATTTTCACTAGTCACTAGGATAGAAGAAAACTGGGTTAATCTCGAACTTCTTAAAACCTTTGTATACATTTAAGTCCTTTAATAATTTAAAGTTGCTATTTCATAGTTTTCAAGAAATCTTTTTGTTGTGAATTGGGTGAAGCTAACAGAGCAAATCAGTTTTCCATTCATGAATTCACACATGTTTTGTTTGAGGCCATTGATTTTAATCCCACAAGGTAACTTCATTCATTGTACTTCTATGTTTCTCATTTTTTCATTCCTCCTTTTCTATTTCTTTCTGCTTTAAAAATATTTCCCTTGGGCAGATGCCACCCTTTTATTTTTATTTATTTTTTAAAAAAATATAATAAATCCCAGGGCAGTGATGCCACAAAAATATAATAAATCATTTTACAGCTCTCATAACAATCCACACATCAATTGTATCACACATATTTGTACATATGTTGCCATTGTCATTTTCTAAACATTTACTTTCTCTTTGAGCCCTTGGTATAAGCTCCTCTTTTTTCCCCTCTTTCCCCCCTCCCATCTTGTAACTCCTTGATAAATTATAAATAATTATTGTATTCATATCTTACACTTACTGCCATCCCCCTTCACCCACGTTTCTGTTCATCCCCCCTCCTCCCGGGGGTGGCGTTTTACATTGATCATTGTGATCGATCGGTGTCTCCTTCCTCCCCTCTCCCACTTTTCCCCTACCTCCTGTTATTGCTACTCCCATTTTTGTTCCTGAGGGGTTTATCTGACCTGGATTCCATGTGTCCTTAGCTCTTATCTGTACCTTATGTCTAGCTGGAACTGAAAGGCAAGGCTGGGGTGATGATAGTGGGGGCGAGTAAGCCTCAAAGAACCAGAGGACTATTGTGTTTCATCAGGACTGTACTGTACCAAGGTAGACTCATCCTTTCCTTATGATTCTTCTGTGAGCAGATGTCCTGTTGTCCACAGATGGGTTTTGGGTCTCTGTGGTTGATTGTTCTAAGGAGTATTTTAAAAAACCTCAACTCAACAAACAGTCCCTGCCATGGAGTCTATTCTGACTCACAGTGACCTTATAAGGGAGAGAATTGTCCTTGTGGATTCACAAGACTGTCGATCTATCTAAGCAGAGTGGAAAGCCATACCATTCTTGAAGCAACTGGTGGTTTCAAACCAATAACCTTGTGGCTAGTGGCCCAGCACATAACTGGTGATGCCAGTGGGTTCCTAAGGAGTACACAGCACCTTATAAACTTGTCTATTGCTTGGCTGAAAATTAAGCCCAGGGAGTGAATTTAATTCCATGTGTCATGGAAAGGGCTGAAAGATGAAAAAGGAACATAGTGGGGACGGGTCCACCAGCCTCTGTCTGACTAGTAAGTTTTGTCTTTTTTTTTTTTAAAAAATAATTTTGCGTCTTGTTTTACGTTCTTCTCCCATTCAGTCCAGGGCTGTCTGTGTGACACCTCTCAGAGCAATCGGCAGTGTTAGCTGAGCACGCGATAGTTTTTCTGGTCTAGGGTTTTGGAGGTTGGGGTTTATCCGACCCATCGTTTATTTAGACGAATTGTTTCTTCAATTTTCTATACTCTTCTTTGCTCTGAGCCAAACCAACTAACTGCCATCGGCTTGATCCCGACTCATCATCCTCTAGAGGACAGAGGAGACCTGCCCCTGAGGGTTTCTGAGACTGTCCTTTTTCATGGGAGTAGAAAGATCCTCCTTTCTTCCTTGCTCTGGACAAAGAGAGAGGGTTACAGTTGCAGCTCAGCTTGTTTCTTTGTAACCATTTCTGCACACTTCCTAGGAAGATGAGCCTCCGAATGTGTATGTAGCAATTATTTGTTTCTCTGTTTTTTCCTAAGTCAAATAGCTACAAGTTAGGTGAAGGTCCAATCCTAATTAAATATAATCATTTCTGAAATTTTGGAGTTAAGGAATTCGTGACCCCTCCTCAAACCCCCCTAGCCAACCCCCCAAATAGATTCTTAAGGAAATACATCTATTTTAAAAAGTCAGACACATTGTGACTTAATTCCTAAAAGAGGAAGCTTTGTAAACTAATTTTGTAAGGTCTCTATAGTTGGGCCTCTATCCCAAATTTCTCCTCATGTCTGTTGTTTTTCTACTACCATATTTGAAATGATGAGTTACCTTTTGACATTTCTGCCAAGTATGTGAACTGTTCTCATACATAGACATGATTTTCATCTTAGAAAGACATGTTACTTGAGTTGAAACCAGAGGTAGCAATAAAAATTCTGTACATACTAAGTAGTATTGCAATAAATATGAGGGACCTTCAAAAAGTTCATGGAAACGTGGAAATAAAAGATGATGGAATCCCCCCCCACTACGAGCTTTTTGAAACCCCCTTTTCCAAGACAGTGTAAGACCCACTGCAGGCTGAGAACCAGTGATCTCTGTCTATAATGTGTTTTAAATTGTTTCAAATGTGTTTCAAAACCCTTTTTACTCTTGCCAATCAATCATAGTGGGAAAGGAAAAGACCAGGTTTTGTAAGCAAGACAGGTTTTGTAACCTATGTGAGGCACTCCCTGTGAGGCCTCATTGAATAACATTGTAACTGGTGAGTCTATTAAGGAGAGATGGAAAGATTCAAAATAATGTGTTAAAATACTTTGAATCCTAAAAGTTATTTTAGCTTTGTTTCCTTCATTAAAAAAAATAACCTCATGTTGGTCTGTCACCACTGCATTGTGTTACTTAACCACCTGCCTCCTCCTCCTTCCACTTCCATGGCAACTTACACTTTTGTTTGTTTTCAACAGAATGCACACTGCGTTTTTTCTTGGTGTATGTTTAGCAACCAGATTCTGTTCAAATAATTATGTGATCGCAGACCCTTTCCATTACCACTCACTCCAGAATTCCAATTATGAGCAACATAGGTTGATGCGCTTGTTACTTGAACAAAATAAAGTCCAGTGGAGGTGGTTAGTTATCCCTTTGTTCTGTGCCCCTGAGACTGTTTTATAGCCAGTGGGACTGAACACGTTGTAAGGTGAGGTTTAAGGAAGGAGTCAAGTGGGGGCAGTGGGGTGGTGTGAAGGGGAATGGGAAGGAGAAGTAGCCCCCTCCACACGTCTCAGTTTTAAGAGGGACGCCGCGGAATCCCCAGACACCCCAGCAGGGTCATCCGATTCCACAGTGCAGAGCTTGGAAGTCTTCGTGCCGTGTCAGAGTCTTGTACTCAGCCTGGAAACAACTGCTCTAACTTGTTTCTAACTCTCTTGGTATTGGGTTGTTTAACTGAGAGGGACATTAGATCGTGCCTCTTAAACCTCTACTACCCAGGATAGGTACCTGTGCTGAGTTTCAGGGAAGCTGGACGATGAAGGAAACTGTGCGAAGCAAGGCCTGTTTATTGGTGGGTGTCAGGGGAGGCAAGAAAGCTCTGCTGTGGGTTGGCAGTGGACACAGCCCATGCTTGGCCCGAGGGTTTGTTTCGCCCGTCAGACCAGTGGCCGGCTCACTCTTAGAAGAAAGGAACAGGGCCAGCGCCCCGGTGGCGTAGTGGTTGTGCGGGGGACTGCGGCCGCTTGGTTGGCGGTTCAAATCTAGCAGCAGCTCTCCAGGAGCAAGGCTGGGCCACCTACTCCCACCAGAGGGTAGTGATGCCCGCCCCCTTCCCCCCCCCAAAACAAACAAACAAACAAACAAACAAGGAAAGTACAGAGCCTCCAGGCTTCCATGGTCTTCTTGCGTCTAAGGCCTCAGACCAAAGATAGTGTAGATTTCAAAACCCCCTGCACCAAGCCTTCTGTGCCTTAAGTAATGCAACGTGTTTCAGGCTTTCAAAGAGGAGGCGCGATTTTCACAAAGCTGCATTGTCTAAGAGACGGGCGTTAAGGAAGGTCCACAGCCATGGGCGCAGCCCTTGTAGCTGCTGCAACAAAACGGAGCCACCTTTTCTGAAGCGTTCCCAGGCGATAGACCTTCTGGAGAATCGCAGCATGACACGGCTGTGGGAGAATGTGATGAGGGCAAGAAAAGCAACCTGCCTGGACGCGGACGCCGCGACCCTCGGGGCCAGGGTCGAACTGCACCTGCACGCTTCCAAGACTGTCACCCTGCCTTTCTCCTGAGGGGAGAACTGGTGGCGTCCAGGGATGTGGTCACAGCTGACTGCGACACCACTGTGCACCGGGGCAGGCCACTCCAAAGGTTGCCCTGTGGTAAGCCGCCCAGACTAAAACAGTATTGAGAAGAAGCAGGATGGTTCGGGAAGGCAGCTAGCTCCGTGGGAATGGAGGCCGCCCCAAGGGACATTAAAAAGATTTTTTAAAAAGAGGGCACAAAGTAGCCACAACATGCTGGCACCTGTCTGTGTGGGCCATCTCTTAAGCTGGGCCAATATACCAGCCTGCCGCAGGCCGGGAGAGGTGCCGTGCTGGAGGTGTGACTCTGGAGAGGGAGGCTGGGAACAGATGCTAATTTCTAATTTCCTTAAAATAGCACTAACGGGACGCCTGCGTGTGCCGCATCTGCGCGGAGGCCTGCTTCCCGCTGAAAGTTATAATTCGATCCCCACTGACCCCCAAAACTTTTGGAAACAATACCGCTTCTGTTGTAGCGGTCATGTGTGAGCGGACTCACGTTCCAGGAACATGTATTGCAGCAGAGCACATTATACATTTCAGAGCAAACAGGGTGCGTTTTACCGTTGACACGGAAGCTTCAAATCTCCACCTCCAGAAGGGGCTTCTGGATCAGGGCGCCAGGCGCCACCCGCGATCTCAGCGCAGAATTTGCTAGTTGGAGCAGTGTGCTTTGTTTTCTTTTGTTTCTTTAAGAATTTGTCATCCAGATTTGTAAAGTCAGTTTTTCCTACTTTGTTTTGACTAATCAACACACTATAGAAAGCTGGTTGCGTAGTAGTTGTGCGTGGGACTGCGGCCCACTGGGATGGAGGTTCAATTCCAGCAGTGGGGCTGGGCCTCCTTCCCCCACCACCAGAGAGCAGTGATGCCCCCCCCCCAAAAAAAAGATACACAGGACTGCCACGGTATCATTCTCGTCCTTTATTTTAAGAGGCAGGTGATAATACTTAAATTGAAGCCAGTTTTAAGTTTGGTTGGTCATGATCATCTGTCTTTTGAGGTCAAGGGGAAAAGGCAAACCCCAGCAAACGGAGATTTCCCATTGTGAGCTCCATGCAGCACTGGCACCTGAATTTACTGATAGCCTTGATTCAGCCTTTCGGCAAATAGCCCAGGACTGGGCTTTTAAAAAGGCTCTTTCCATTTTTCCTTAAAATGTTTATTTACAATAGAGTTATAAACCCTTGACTACTTCTGAGCATCCATAGCATTTTCTCTTTTTTTGTGGCATCACTGCCCTGGTGATATACATAGCATTTTCAAGTTGATTTGACAGAAGAAATGTGACAAGATTGGACGGTTTCAATGTTATTTTAGCTCTGCTTCTTTGCTGCGGCCAGGGCGACCAGAATTGTTTCGAGGTGATGCAGGTGCTTATGCTCTGGCCACGTATCGAAAAGATGGCACTTCAGGCTGGCCACCTGCTTCCTCGGGGCCCCGGCCTGAAGACCCGGTGGACGGCAGAGCGACATTGTGCAGGCTGTTGGGAGTAGCTGAATTAACAAGTACCACCCGAGACTGACAGCCCCGCAGTCATTGAGACTGAAGAAAAGGGATAAATCACACCTCTTGGAACAGAGGCCCCCCCACCTTTTCCCAGCGAGAGCCTCTTTTGGACTTACCTTGTGAATAAGGTAGATGGTGACAGTGATTGGAAAAGCGCATGCTAGGGGCTAGCCTGGTACTTACATTTTAACGTCTTCCTTTAATGTTAGGGGATTTTTTTTTCTTTTTGTAAGTTGTTGGGAGCTGAGTGAAGATGGCCATTGTATGACAAAAATCTGTGTAATTTTCTATTTGGAGAATTACCAGTCAGCCCACAGTGAGTTGGGGATCTCTGTTGAGAGACAATAGACAACCTACAGCTTTATCATTTCATATCTGTTTGCCCTGAGAGCCATCGAGTCCATATATTATTATATTATTTCTATTATGACCAGGTTATAAATGAGGCTGAGGGCCCTACTAGCCCTCGGACAAATGTTTGTCGTTAGCACCTGCGCATTTGACGGCGTTGTCTGCTCAGTGTTTGCATGGTTTAAGAAATGCCCTGTTTGTCTCTCGGTGGACTGGAGCTGAAAGCATGGGGAAGAGGGGGGGCCCCTGCTCCCCAAGCACTCACACTCACACTCCTGGGTCATAAATGCACAAAACAGTTGTGGCTGTGTTTGAACTTCTGAAGCCTGTTTGCTGCTGTTTCTATAGTCTGGATGGCACTGACTTTAATTTCATATTGCCCAATCTCAGGTATATTACCAAACAATACAACAATAGCAACAAACAGGCCAGTCCCACAGCTGTCGAGTCAGTTCCCAGTCACTGACCGATTTGTGTACAACGTCTGGTATTTCTGTTGTACAAAGAGCAGTAAGAGTCTGGTGAGGCTGAGCCCCGGTGGTGTAAGTGGTTGAGTGCAGGACTGCGGCCTGCAGGCTTGGCGTTTCAAATCCAGCGGCGACTCTCAGGAGCAGCACTGGGTAGCATCCATGACCACCAGAGGGCAGTGATACAAAAAAAAAAGTCTGGTGAATGGACTATGCTATCATTTTGTATCCTACCGCCCTCTCTCTATGATATATAGCATTGATCCATTTTTGCATTTTGTTATCATTTTTGGGGGCGGGGAGTGGTGGTGTAGATTGATTGATTGTCAGAAGATTGATTGTCTTAGAGGTGATACCTGAATGCTCTGTTTCAACAAGTGGCATT
>PVJH01034920.1:0-20201 GCA_004026705.1 Nesogale talazaci
GAGAGAGAGAGAGAGAGAGAGAGAGAGAGAGAGAGAGAGAGAGAGAGAGAGAGAGAGAGACCTAGAATGAAGCAGACAAAAACTGGAAGTGTTGCGCACAAAGACAATGGCGGCTTGAGCGTCTGACACAGGCCGGATGGAAACAGGCAGAGAATATCAGATGGTAGTGAAGACCGAGTATGAAAAGAACAAGTGAAAGTTTGCCTTTAAAATATTGCTTCTATTTTTTGAAGTTAGGGGGAGGAAGGGATAAGATTTTATAATTAAAAGAGAGAGAAAGCCAGAGGGAAAGATAAAAGTTAAAAGACAAACTGAAAATCTGAGATGGGAAATATAGAGAAACAGAAAGAGATAAGCCAGTGACAAGAAATTGAAAGTCAGATACCAAGGCAGAGAGAGAGAGAGAGAGAGAGAGAGAGAGAAACACACAATAACATGGGAAAACAGAGAGAGAAAGAGAGAAATGCAGATCTGTGTACACACAGAAGATACCGAGAGCTGCAAAGAGAGAACACTAGAGACCCCGAGACACTGTCGGAGAGAGCAGGAGAGGGACCACAGTGTTTGCAGGGAGAGGAAACTAAAACGAGAAGCCAGACTTCCAGACTTATCTGCGGGGCAGGACAACGTGGCGGTTCCGCCGAGGACAAGCTCAGTTTGCACCCAGGCGTCTTCACGCGGAAGCAGCTCCTCAGCCTCTTAGCAGCCAGTTGAGGGGCTGTCAAGATGACACACTTCAGAGAGCCGAGCTGGACGGCTTGACAGGGACAGCTGGGCTGGGCCTCCCTGTCTGAGCGCCAGCTCTGCAATCCACAGGCCGGGGAGTCTGGACTCTCCTCTCAGAGTTTCAAGGCAGGTTGCCCCAAAGCCCTCCCCGGGGTCATGTACTGGCCAGGACTGACGGAGCAGAGGGAGAGACGGCTGTGTTCCCACTTGAGACGTCAGTCATTGTCCGAGGAAGCCAGCCTCCGACATTAACAGCGCAGGTCTGGCGGGCGCAGTTGTAGGGCAATAATTAATTATTTTAATTAAGTCATAGAGAGCAAGAGAAAGAGAAATGATAGAGTCAGACACCTTTGATGGTGCATGCTCACCTCCGCCCCGCATGGTGGTCAACATGGAGAGAAGGGAAGAGAGGGGAGGAGAGGGCATGGGGAAAGGGATCCAGGAGGAGAGGAGTTGGGGGAGGAGAGGCACCCGAAAGAGATCCTTTATTCTGACCAAGCCTTATATATCTTTTGGGGACACACAAGGCCCCTAATGACAGGTAAAGACACACATGACAGGAAGGGGGCTATCCTATAGGTTATACAGTAATGAGGAGGATGATCTAGGGGTACACAGGGATAGGAGTGGTGTGTGTGTGTGTGGAAGAACAGGTTTGACTAGGACCTTGATTCTTCAGAGCTCATTAACAGTAGCGTGAGAACGCTACCGGGTCTTGGTTAACAGATCAGGGGAAGTGACCCACTGTCCCAGCAGCAGGACGTCAGCCCTATCTCCCAGAGGAGAGACAATGGCCTCTGATAGCTGGAGCCTCTAGGGAGGTTCTCTTTGAGCTGGCAATAATGGCTTACTATTTTGGAGGAGATGTAATTGTGGAAAAATCCTATTTTTCTCTGAGGAGTCATCAGGCACCTTCAGATGTCTTGCGCCACCCCCACAGCTGCAGGTCTGGCTTGGTTGTGGTGGTGCGGGCCGCTGCTGTCACCCTTGACGCCCCTTTCCTGAATATGGCCACACAGACGGACACTGCCCAGTCTGCTGCAGGCTAGCTCAGTGCGAGCCGAGAGTCGGCCTCACTCCATCTCCGTGTTTCCCAGCACAGTGGCCAAGTCACGTGGGAAAGGCTTCACTTAGGAAACCTTACCTGGCTTCAGTCTGCTACTTCTCCAGCCTCTCCCAATCTCCACCGCCCTCAAAGGCGGAGTCTCTGGGCAGATCAACCGCTGTCCAGCACCTCCCATTGCTAAGAAGCCATTTCCAGGATCCTCATCCAGAGGCTTGCTCTGTTCCTGCTTCCGTTTGGAACCACCAGCAGCTCGTTGGGAAAATGATTTGATTTTCTTCTCCCATAAAGCATATTACCGCCTCGGAAGCCCCAGCAGCAGTTCTGCCCTGTCCTCTGAGATCACGATGAGCCCGCGTAGATGGGAGGGATGGCAGTGAGAGCCTCATGTCTGACCCCGCTGTGGCCCTCCACACCTCTGTCTGATTCTGTGTTCTGGGCTTCTCTTCCTCCACCCTTGCACTCGTCCACAGTCCCGCCCTCTCCTGCTGCCCCAGGGAGAAAGGTGGGATTTTTCACCCTCATAAGGTGACAGTCTCGGAAACCCACAGAGTCAGTGCACCTTGTCGCTCTGAGTCAGAATCAACTCTGGCAGTGAGGGGGTTGGGGGTCTTCACCCTGAGACCCTGCGAGCTCAGCTGGCTCTCCGACTCGTGGGACACAGCCCCGAGGGGGCATCGGCAGTGCCCGGAGGGCCCAAGAGACATGCTTCCAACACAGGACCTTGAAGTAGACCTAATAGAAGCCAGCCTGGGCAGGAAATGCAGCCTGTCTCCGAGCGAAGAAACGGGGTCGAGGGACACCCGCAAGATAGCGACGTTCCGGGCCTCCTCACTGCCCACGCGAGTTGAGTCAACGTGTTCAGTTCATCAAAGTGTGAGCCCCTGTGAGGGAGCCTGTGTCATGTTGTAGCTGGGTCAAAAGCGCCCTGGGGACTAGCCGGGGAGCTGGCACTGAATCTGGCTTTGTCAGCAGGCTGGCGGGGAGCCCACGTCAATACTAGCAGCGTACTCCGATGGCTCCTTGGGGCTTTAGCTGGCAAAACTGTTTCCAGCTCATTATCCTATTGCCTTCTCCCCAGGACCCTTAGGAGGTTCAGGGCGGGGCGGGAGAGTGTGTAGCTTCTTGGGGTCACCGTGTGATCAGAGCTAGAGCCGTACCTCGATCTGGATCTGCCAGATGAAGAAACCCTGCTTTTGGGGATCCGAGGCTATCTCAGAGCTGAAGGAATCAATCCCCCACCCCTCGGGTTCCCTGAAAAGGAAGAGCCAGAAGGGGAGGGGGTGATCTTTCTCAGGGGTTAGACTGTCTTCAAACCAGCCCCAGATTCTCCTTCCAGCCATCAGAAGTCATTCAGGGTTCTCTCGGGTCTTTCTGTCCTGCACACGGTCCCGTAAGCGAACAAGAGCTCGCTGCTCCCCCCCAAAACCCAGCTCTGGCTGCAGACTCGGCACCGGTGGCAGGGGTGGGGGTGGATGGGGGAGGCACCAGAGGGAACTGGTTGCTGATTCGCAGGAAAGCTACCCCTCAGAGGAGTGCAGCTCTTTCCTGAAATCTCCTGTCGATTATGTTTTCCATTGATTATCTGGAATTGACTGATAAGGATTTCATCTCCTTTCCAATAATGTTTACTTCTTATTTCTATTTTATGGCCCTAGCCAGATTTTCCTACCGCTAAAGATTCGCATTCAAACACTCCACTGCCATCAAGTCATTTCTAACTCATGACGGACCCTGTAGGGCTGGGCAGAATTGCCCCATGGAGGAGAAGTGTTTCACAGGAGTGGAAAGCCCATCTTTCTCCCACAGGGTGGCTGATGATTTTTTTTTGTATTTTGGGCATCACTGCCCTCTGGTGGTGGGAGTAGGAGGCCTAGCCTTTGCTCCTGTGGAGCTGGAATTGAACCTCCATCCCAGTGGGCCGCAGTCCCGTGCACAACCACTACGCCACTGGGGCTCAGCCGTGGCTGGTGATTTTGAACTATTAATCTTCAGAACCCAGTGAGCCTCCAGAGAAAAGTAGTCTTTTTTTTTAAAGGTCCCTTTTCTAGCTGGAGCTATGGGTGGCATGGTAGAGAAGAAAAAGAAGGTTCCTGCAATACCAAAGGGAGCTCTGGTGGGTCATCAGTTGCTGAGGGAGAGAGAGGAGGCTTTCTGAAGTCTAACTAAGTACAGACTTTCACTGTCTCAGAAACCCACTAGGGTAGGTCCACCTTGTCCTACAGGTCGCTCTGTGTCAGAATCAACCAAATGGTAGAGAATTTGATTTTTAAAAAGTCATACCCCAAACCTGTGTGAAAAAGTGAAGGGATGCCTCAAAGTCATGAACCAAAAACCCAAGAAAGAAGTTTTCCTAAAAGATGCTTCAAAAGGCAGTGAAGAAGCCTCTTGAGGTGAAAGCTAAGCACTATGGCCAGCAACACAGACAGATGTGCAGATCTCGGGAGGGCTGGAATGGCAGGCAAAGCTTGCGGAACCCAAGCTGGCATTGGTTATTGGGTCAGAGGGATCCATGATGTGAGCCTTAAGGCACAAAAGGTGTTGCAGTTTCTTCGCCTTTGCCAGATGGTCAGTGGTGTTGATTAAGAGCAAAAGGCTTAGATGAACATGCTGAGAATTGTGGAACCATATGCTGCACAAGGGTACCGGAATCTGAAACCGTGAAGCATGGTGATGGCCAAACCAATCAAGAAGGGAATTGTCCTGACAGAGAATATTTTGATTAGACAATCTCTGGGCAAACATGGTATCACCTGGTTCGTGAGATCAATTCTGTTGGGAAGCATTCCAAGATGTAAATAATTTCCTGTGGCTCTTCAAGTGATCTCCACACGATGGAATGAAGAAAATTATCACACACACACCCCTTTGTAGAGGGTGGAGACACTGGCAAGTGGGTGGATCAGCTAAGCAGACTTATTAAAAGGATAAATGTAAGTATCTACCATGATGATTTTTGTAATCTGGCCAGTTAATAAGGCAGTTTATTAACTGCTGCCAAATTGGAAACAAGAAAAAGAATAGCAGTGATTGCAAAGATCCATATCCTTGTTTTTTTTTTTAATTTTTTTTTGGAGGGAATCACTGCTCTCTGGTGGTGGGAGTAGGAGGCCCAGCTCCACTGCTGGAATTGAACCTCCGTCCCAGTGGGCCGCAGTCCCGCGCACAACCACTACGCCACCGGGGCTCAGCCCCATATCCTTGGTTTTAATGTGACTGTATCTAATGTTTTATCATGACCAGTAAGTATTAGACTTGCAGTTGTCATGAGATATATTTATGTTAAGAGAGCGTATTTCTATTCCTAATTTAAATTTTTTAAAAAAACAAATCAAGAAAGGGTGCTACATTTTCTGAGTAAGACTTAGAAGCAAAATGCGCTGAGTCAAAGGAATGGACCTCGGACCTGTAGAAGGAGTAACAGTTCCCTTTGCTTATTAGCTGTATGAAGATGAAGTGAGACCATGGGTACTGAGGTACGGAGTCTCCAAGAAGGACATTCAGTGAGTCTTACCTCTGGAGCTTAACATCCTCCTCTGGTGCTCAGGTTGATCTGCGTGACCAGCAGGATCCTGTAGACCCAATGGTTTGTCACTTCCGAGGCTAGATCATGAAAAATGCATGGAGGCTTCCTGCTTGGTTTCTCGCTCTCTTTCTCAGATCACTTGTTTGGGGGCCAGGGGCGGGGCGGGGAGGAGATTGAGTTTTGAGCTGCTCTATGGATAAGCCTCCACAGCTGGGAGCCAAGACTTGCTGTCAACCGCAATGTGTACGAGTCCCTGTAGTAGTCAATTACATCATCTGTTGTCAATTTGAGACTCGAGAGTGAAGGGGCACTGTTTAGCCAGTCAATCCAGTTGCAGCTTGATGACCTCGTTTAGAGGCGCTAAGGAGATAAATGGCTCCCTGGAGGCAGGACACATGCAGACCATGCAAGATATTCCCATTGAGAAGACACATGGAGCTACCTAGAGTCTTGGCTGAAGGAGCCACCTGGAGACTCCTGCCAGCACAGAGATGCTTCCATTGCACTGGAACCACAAGACTTTCCACCCACTGGCGTGTGATCGTCCTGCATTCAGCATCATCGCATGTATTGTGTGAGTCTGAAGAGCACTTTATAGATCGGTATTATAAGGTTTCTAGGGAGGAGAAATATACCTCCGTCCTTGGCTCCGCACAAGAAAGAACTCAAGCTGAAGCCTGGTTTGTGATCCAAATGAGTTTTATGACAATTAAAAGAAGTTTCAAGTTTGCACAGGCACCCAGGAGATCCCTCTCCCTGTTTCTGCTGGCCTGGGAACTGCTTGAGAGATGCAGTGGAATCCGGACCGCGGCCTGGTGTCCTACATTTTAGAGCGGCCGCTGGGTAAAAGCTTGCCAGAGCCAAAATCCTTGGCATTTTCAATTCTCCTGTGGGGAGGTGTGGTTAACGACCCTGGCCAACGCCATTGGTTGAACTGAATTCACCTGGCCTATGTGAGCCAATCCAGCTGTAGCATTGCTGGCTGAAACCTGGACCTCTGACCATGCGCAGTGTGCCATACTTTCTGACAGATAAATGATGCCCTTTTCCCTATGCTAGCTACCTCTCAGTATCAGACAAATGGACTAATTTCAAACTTATGGACTTGATCTGGACTAGACTGGGATGCTTTCTCCATATTCAATTGTTCTTGTATATATAGTTCTTTCTTTTTTTTTTTTTTTATAAAGCTCTTTCTTACACACTGTGCTAGTCTGGGAAGACTAGAGGAAAAATTCAAGGACACGCATATCGATATAAGGAAAGGGTTTATATACAAAAGGAATGGGACATGGAGAAAGCATCCCAGCCCAGTCCAATCCAAAGTCATAAGTCATAAGTCTGATATTAACCCATATGCCCGAAATCAGTCTATAAAGTTTTCTTCTGACTCACAAAGTCACAGGTCAATGGGTGTAGAATCCCAGCGCTGGCAGGGCACCTCGCCTCCAGGACTCAGGGTCCATCAACAGCAGAAGCAACTCATCGCTGGCAGAGGTATCCATGTGGCCGCCCCAGCTTCAGAGGTCTGACTCCATCAGGGCAAAGCCGTGTGGTCTCTCTGCCGGCTCCTCCAGCTTCTCGAACGCTGCCAGCTTGTCTTGTCCATTATTAATCATCTCTGAAACTGACTCCCAACAACTGGGGAAGATAGCTTCTCATCTTTACGAGGGAAATACCGTGAGATTTCCCAGGAGTCTCAGGTGAAAGCCATGCCCACATAGAGGCCTCATTGGCTACTCAATGGCTATCTCCAGATTAACAGGCTAGACTCCACCCCTACATTTCAATCATAAAGTTAACATAAGCACATGACTGTCACACACACACACACACACGTGTGTCCAGGAGTTAATCTACCCAGACTAACACAGCCATGTTAGAGGTGCATCCTCCAGCCCCAGTCTAACCTTCAGATGACTCTAACCCTGAATGATATCTTGACTGCATTTTTCAGAGAGATCCTGAGGGTCTCCACACCACACAGCCAAAGCACTCCTTGGTTTTTGAATCAGAAATATAGAAGATAATGTTCATTGTTTTAAACTGCTGAGTATGGAGCTATTTTGTTCTGCAGCAATAGTTAACTTTTATATTTTCACATATAATATGCTTACCTAAATAACATATATATATATATATATATATATATATATATATATATAGTGCATAGTGATTTTAGAAAACCAGTGAAGAGGTGGCATGATTTTTTTAAATGATATCGTGTGACATTTGTATAAAATGTGGTAGTATAAGAATCTCGCATACAGTAAAGAAGCCCTCGTGGTGCCACTGTTAGTGCTCAACTTCAAACTGAAAGTTTCATGGTTGGAGAAAAAAGGGAGCTGTGTCAGACTGGGTTGAGTAGAGACACTCATATAGGTGCAAAAGATAAATTTATATCAGGAAGTGATTGTACACAATAAGACATCGCAGCCTAGTCAGATCAAGTCCATACATTTAATATTAGTCCATAAGTCTGATATTAGCCCGTGATTCCTCTTCAGATGCACACAGCACATGCAATGATGCCGAATGCAGTATAATCATAGGCCAGTGGGTGGAAAGTCCTGTGATCCCGTGGCAGTACACGCGTCTCCAGGACGTTCACTGTCAGCAGTCTGGCTCCAGGTGACTTGTGAACAGAGGGGTAGAGCAGAGAGAGAGAGAGACCCGCCCGGGGGAAGAGAGGGAGTTCCGAAACCTCATGATTAGACCATGCCCACAAGGAGACATCTTCAGGGTGTGACCTGATAGGCTTGACTCCCCCCTTTTATTGTTTTATTAAGATAACATGAAATTGTTTAACTACCACAGGAGTCCAGAGAAGGAAATCCCATTTTACATCCTCAGAAGGTCCACAGGGTGGTGTGCAGCTGAGGGTAGGGAGTAATTTTTGCTGACAAATGGCTCTGAAGGGACCCTGGTGGCAGAGTGGTTACTTGTTGGGCTGCTAACTAAAAGGTCAGCCGTTCAAAACAGGGTTCTCCATGGGAGAAAGACAGCACTTTCTCGTCCTATAAAGAGTCATCATCTCACAAACTCGCAGGGATGATCTACCCTGTCCGATAAGACCACTGTGCTCTGGCATCAACTCAATGGCAATGAATTTGGGTCTGTGTTTTTTTTTTAAGGGTTTAAGGTGCTTCCAACTCTCTTGCAGTTGCTAGGTGCCATCAGGAGGCCCTGACTCACAGAGACTCGATACATAAGAGACAGAACACTGCATGGTTCCATGCCACCCTCACGATTGTTCCTATGTCTGGGTCCGTGATAAAGTCATTGAGTCACTCCATCCAATAGAGGGTCTTCTCTTTTTTGCTGTCTCTCCACTTTACCAAACATGATGGCCTTCTCCAGGGACTGGTCTCGCCTGACCATATGTTCAAAGTATGTGAGACAAGGTCTTGCCCTCCTTGCCTCTAAAGAGCACTTTGGTCTCCCTTCTCCAATATAGATGGGTTTGTCCTTTTAGCAGACCATGGTACTTTCAATAGTTTTCTCCAGGACCACGATTCAAATGCATCGGTTCTTCTATGGTCTTCCTTATTCAACATCCAACTTATGCAACAGAGAATACCATGACGTTGGTGCACCTTAATCTTTAAAGTGACATCCTTGTTCTTCTATACTCTAAAGTAGTCTTGTGTAGCAGACTTAGCTCATGCAATGTGTCTTTGGACAGCTTGACTGTTGCTTCCATGAGCGTCATTGTGGATCCAGGTAAGGCAAAATCCTTGACAACTTTAACCTTTCCTCCATTTATCACAATGTTACCCATTGGTCGGGCTGTTAGGATTTTGGCCTTCATTATGTCGAGTTGCAATCCATACTGGAGGCTGCAAACCTTGATATTTGTCAGCAATTGCTTCCATGCCTCCTCACTTTCAGCAAGAAAGGTTGTGGTGTCAGAACCTTGCAGGTTGCTAATATGCCTTCCTCCGAGCCTGATGCTGCCATACTCTTCTTCATGTAATCCAGTTTCTCTGAGGATTTGCTCAGCATTTAGAAGGAGTATGGTGAAAGCCCTGACGCACACCTTTCCAGATTTTTTTTTACCTTTCCAGATTTTAAACCCTGCAGTATCCCCTTATTCTGTTCATACAGCTGCCTCCTGATTCATGTACTAGTTCCAAAAGAGTGCAATGAAGTGTTCTGGAATGCCTATTCTTCTTAACGTTATCCACAGTTTATAACTGTGCATGCAGTCTACGTCTTTGTCTAGTCAATAAAACACAAGTAAAGGAAACATCTTTCTGGTGTTCTCTGTTTGAGCCAAGACCCCTCTGACATCAGCAATGTCCCTTGTTTCACGTCCTCTTCTGAATCCAGCCTGACTTTCAGGCAGTTTCCTGAAAACGTACCACTGCAACTGCTGTTGGATGATCTTCAGTAAAATTTCCCTGTGTGTGACATCAGTGGTAGCATTCTATAGTTTGAGTGTTCTCTTGGTTCCCCTTCTTTGGCAGGGGCACAAATATGGATCTCTTCCACTCCGTTGGCCAGCTAGCTCTCCTCCTCATTTTCTCCTGGCAGACTCATTGTTAGATGCCAACAACTCAATTCTGACTCATAGTGGCCCTGGGGGACCAAGAACAGATATTCCATACAGTTGTTTAGAGACAGGCTTTATAAAAGCCTGTCACCAAGCCTTTCTATCTGTGGAGCCACTGGAAGAGTTTGAACCGGTAACCATTCAGTTAGCAGTTGCACGCCAATGAAGGCTGTGCCTGACACACCAGCACAACCAGGACCACCTGCGACACAGCCAGCTGTGGAGCTTTTTTCTTGATCTTGGATAGACTTCAAAGAGATTTCCTCTGCCCTTTCTCCTATGTCCATAAAATGAGCTAGGGACCCAGGGAGGAGAGCTGAGGTGGTTGAGACTACTTCCATGGTGGTCACTGGTGGAGAGCCTCAGCCTGAGATCTGGAGCAAGTCAGACCAGAAACCAGTATTTAGAGAAGCTATTTGGCCATACCTCAGCCGAGTGATGAGACTGGAAAACGCCCCCTCCACGTTGTGCTCCACAGTGCTCATTCACCATTCTTGTTCGGTGTACGTGCAGAGCAAATCACCACCTGAAAAGAGGAGGGCTGAGTTGCCGCTTCTGTCTGTTCCCCCTATGGAACCTGCCCAATTGTTCACAGTGACTGGTCTCTAAGCCCCTGACCTCCCCCACGTTGTCTCCTCTGTGGGTTCGGGCATCAGGATCAGACAGAGATGGGAACATAGATCCATTCATGAGAATGAGTGAGATTCTCAAGAAATCATTCCACATCAGAAACCTGCCACTTAGAAGACAAAGCCACGCGACGCCAGTGTGTAACCTGAAGAGGACCGTCCGTCCTCCCGGGAGCTCCCCAGCTGCAGAGAACAGCGGAGGTCACGAACAGAGGGAGACCTTCCAGGAACAACTCCCCAGACGCCCTCTTCTCTCACAGCCATTAAATGCACTTACTTCTTTACTTGCACTTAAGTGGTGGTGTGTTAAATGGTTTTTGATTTATGTGTATATTTAATATCTCTGCCCATAATTTCATTGTCTGCCTTGAATTCCAAGCTGCTGGAAAGTGCAGATTCTGCATGGCATGATTCATCTTGCACAGTAAAATGCCTGGCACGTGGCCAGGGGCTGCTTTTCGATGCTAACGACGGTCCATGCTCCCCGCTCTGTCTTTGCAGGCCTTCCATCATCTGGTGTCCTAGCCTGCTTCCTTCCCCAGCCCCCAGCATTTCATTTAGGGACCTCATGCACAATTGTTTCCTTTGTCCGAGTATCAGGTCTCCTTTCTCTTATGCATCAGTGTTCAAATCCTACCTGTATTTTTTCTTCTCTTTTTTAAAATGCAAACATATCCATCCACCCATTCTCCCATCAATGCAAGCGCAGCTTGAGAGCACTGCTTCCATTCTTCACCCTGGGTCCCCATGCTTGTCGTCGCATCAGTGTCTGTGTCCAGCCTTTCAGTACCCTTGACTTAGACTCCCAGTCACAGGAGGGCTCACCCACACGCTAGACTTTCCCTTTGGAGTCTGACCTCACACAGACAATTCTCACTACTAAGTTTGCCAAATGGTTGTTTGGTTTAAAAATGCCTCCAGGAGAGAGCTTCGATTCCTAGTTCCAAGATTCTTCTCAGAGCAATAGATTCAGGAGTTCCTCCCATCTGTGTAAATCCAGTACATCTGGAAAATTCTACTGAGATTAGCTGTAAGACCCTTCTTAATTTGGGGGGCAGAAGTGATTATGCATCCTGGCTCTCCCACTTTACTTCATGTCAGCTTTTTATGAATTAGCTTACAGTTTACCTTCCATTCTGCCCTCACGACACATGACGGCTCCCTCTGCTGATCTGGGACTCCTTGAGGGCACAGGCTGTGGGCACGGTCACAGACCCATCTCTTTTCCTTTCCTCAGAGGTCACCCTGGCACTGGGTACTTAGTATTTATCTCCAAGGCCTGCTGGTCTGTGGGTCTCAGTGTGTTCATTGGTAAGTGTAGGTGAGACATGGAACAACAAACTTCAGTGTCAGCAGTTCAAAATCACCAGCTGCTGCCAGGGTAGAAATTGAGACACCTAGGCCTGAAAGAGTCACAGTCGCAGAAGCCCTCGGGGGCAGTTCTACCCTAGTTCTAGGGTTGCTGGCAGTTGGATTTGACTTGATATGTGTGGATTTGCGTTGAAGACCTCTGGGCTAAAACAAACAGAAAACCAAACTCATTGTCACGGAGGCCCTGAAGACTCGTAGCGAGCCTTTAGGTGAGAGCAGAACTGGCCCAGGGGTTTCTGGAACCCTGGTGGCAGCATGAGTTAGGTGTGAATTTATTACAAAGAGCTGTGCTTCAGGAAGATGTGAGATAAGAGCTCACAGCACACAGAGTCCAGGAACAGGATGGGGGCAGTGATACCAGGAGAGTAGGGGAGGAGGTGAGGAGTGAAGGGAAGAAAGGGGAACCCGATCATAAGGATCACCACATAATCCACCCCCTCAGAAACCACAGAGGAAGGGAGACAGCGGTCAGTGTAAGATGTGAAAATAATAACAATTTATAAGTTATCAAGGAGTCACAAGGGTGGGAGTGGGGGGACGGAAGGAAAAAAGAGGAGCCAATACTAAGGACACAGCAGAAAGTAAAGGTCTAGAAAATAATGATAGCAGCCATGCACAAATATGCTTGGTACATTTGATGTATGGATGGCTATAAGAGCCCCCAATAAACTGATTTCATAGTAATAAAAAAAGAGTTGTGCTCGCGTCACCATACACAATCTTAGAACATTTTCTTCATGTTGGGACTCATCCCTCCCCCCTCCCGCCCCCCTCCCCTGCCAGAACCTACTAGATTTTCTCCTCCTGGGTTTCATACAAAGTCATACTAAGAAAATGCCTCCTGCAGCAACAATAACAAAGGGAAAACACAGACATTCCTCAACTCAAAAGACAGTAGAAAATAATACACACTAGAAAAAATTTAGAATGGGTCAAAAGGGAAAACAAGTGAGCCCCTAAAATTTAGGGGCTCTGTTCTTACGGTAGTCTTCAACCCCCCGGATTGGCAGATTTGAAACTCCAACTGGCTTCCCCCATGCACCAGGAGCCTGGGGGGAGCGTGATCTGTGAGCCTGCTGTCTAGCGATCGGTGATTCAGGCCAGCCTAGGCCAGCCTCCGAAGACAGGCCTGGCAAATGGCCCCGTAAGACCAAAGTCCAGTAAGGTCCCATGGAGCAGTGTGCGTTGCAACACGCGGGGGTCTCCCTGCCTTGGGGCTGCCCCCATGAATGAGCGTGGCTTTAAGTGACTCAGAGAGCAGGTGGCACAGGAATGCCATCTCGGTTCTTCGAAGGTGGCACCCAGACTTCTGCTGTTTTCCTTCCTCCCCTGGAAAGAAACTGAGGCATGGTCCACGACCCTCCCCCATTGTGGTAATGGGGACCCCCAGGGCCTCCACGGTGAGGTTCCGCCTGCAGCCCACACAGGCCTCTCATCAAAGGAGCTGCTGCTGCCGCCAACCAGAGACCCTAAACCAGTACCAGTTTGGGACAATAATTAGCAGGCCTTTTGTCAGAGGCTTCGAGCTTTCGCAAGGCTTTTAAAAATAGACCCCTACGGTCTCTCAGAATCCCAGCGGTGACTCAGCACACGTACAGTAGCTGTGGTTGGGGGGGAGGGGGGAGGGGGGAGGCACCACAGGCCTGAGGCTAAGTCTTGGCAGCTGCTCCGCTCTGCCTCCTGGCACCCCAAGGGTCACAGCCAAGGAGAAGAGGTGCTCATATCACACACCCCCATCTTTCAGAATGCCACAATCGCCACCACAGCGCCAGCTCCTCTGCCTCGTAGACGCCGCCCACCCCCAGGGCTGAGAGCATCTGGAAGGCCTCTAGGTCCTGGTGGGGGGAGGAGGAATACTCAGACATGGCAGATGCCAAGCTAGAGCTGGAGGAATGTGGACAGGGACCCAAAGGTAGGGGGAGGGCACGGGAATGCCCTGCCTGGAGGACTGGGCTCCAGGGCCTCTGGGCTGCTGCCTCACGGTGGGCTGCTCCTGCCCTCCGAGGGGCTGGGAGGCTTCCTGGTGGTTGTGCAGCTACAAAGGTGGGGCCTGAGGGTGGGCATGGCGCCCGCTCTGGTCAGGGGGGCAGGAAAATTGGGAAGAGGTGCAAGATGAGCCCTTCAGAGGGGAGGAGAGGCTCCACCAACTTTCAACAGCAGTATTTGCAGAAGAGGGTGGTAGAGAGAGAAAAGTGGGGGAGGGGAGGGAGAAACCCCGGTAAGCTGGCACATATCCGGGTTTCGGAAGAGACAGGCATTATTTAATTTGCATGCTAGGTCCAACATTTCCACTTCTCAATAAAATATGCCAGAACTGGTTTGAAGAGTTTAAGGGGGTGACTACAAAACCAGAACCTCCAGCTCCACGGTGCAGCCCTGGTCTAACAGGTCTCCTCTACCAGATGCATGTCTCCCCCACCCCACCTCCCACCCCTCTAGCCCAGTCTTGCCCTCTGAAAACTGGAACACTCACTGTCACAGAGTCAGTTCTGACTTGTGGGGACTCCACAGGGCAGGGTAGAAGCGCCCCTGTAGGTTTCTGAGACTGGAGCTCGCTACGGGAGGAGGGAGCCTGTGTGAGAAAGCCGTCTCGCCCACACAGCAGAGCAGCCGGTGGTTTTGAACTGCTGACTCTGTGGCTAGGCCACCATGCCACCAGGGCTCCTGAGGGAGCCCCCAAGCCCAGTGCCATCTAGGGGGGTTCTGACTTGTAGCCAGCCTGTGGGGCAGACAGGGCTCTGAGGATGTCAAGCTCTGTGAAAGCAGACTGCTCCCCCCTCTCTCTGGGGGAGTCACTGGTGGGTTCATTCCTCTACCACTGAGTTAGCAGCCGAGCCTTTTGGCCACTGTGACCCCAGGGCCTCGGCTTCTGAGTGCTCCCTGACTTCTCTCTCCCACTGTTCAAAAGTGGACAGGAGACTGATAGTGCCCTGGGCTCCCTGACGGAGCCGGGGGCAGAGACCCAGAACATGGCTGATGTTCTCCACGGCCCCGCATAACATGAGAAATAAGAAATGTAGAACAATATATGTAGATGGAGGTAGTGCTAGGAATCTTTTCAGAAATGCCTCTGTATCCTATAAGTCTTGGTGCTCCAGGGTTTCCCACGCACCATAGCAGGGAGTTTCCAAGCGGCAGTGGCCACTGCTGCGGTTTCACTGTGAAATGCAAGTCCCCTGAGTCCCAAGAATGGCAATAGGCTCGAAAGCCATGCAGCAAAGAGAAAGGCTTTTCTAAGGGACTGGAGGACCAGATCATATAATTTTATGCCTGTGAGGGCCTTCTAAGGCAGGAAAGGGAAGGGGGAAACCCACTGATCTTGCTCCCAAGACATTCTGAGAAAAGGGGAGACAGTGGGAGGGGAGTCAGGTGATCTGACAAAAGTGTGGTTGAGAACACTCGATTCTCTTCACAGAGACCTTGAGGGTCTCCTCCCAGATTGCCTCTGCCCTGCTGGGAGGGGTGTGGGTGCATCAACGTCAATGCAGTGACTTGGGAAGTTACTGTACGCCTGGGCGCTAGCAGGCTGGCTGTGGAGCCTGGGTGTGCAGCGGTGTGGGCTCCCTGGGTCCCTCTGCATGGACATCCAGTTAAACTCCAGGCCTTGTGGGGCCCACAGGAAACTCTAGAGGGGTCAGGCCAGCATGCAGACCACAGCCCTGACCACACTACAGTAGACATCAGCAGAACATCTGTCCGTTATATGGAGGCCAGATTGGATCTCACATCAGCAGTTCTCAAACCATGACTGTTCCATAGACGCCTCTCTCTCTCTCTTTCACACACACACACACACACACACACACACACACACACACACACACTCAGATGCCCAGGCCCCAAGCCCAAAGGTTCTAGTTTAATTGGCCTAAGGGTGACATTTCAGTATTAGGGCCTTTTTAAGAAGGTGTGTGAATCAGGGATTTGAACTGTCCTTCAGGGATGGAAACGTCTTCCACACTGAGACCTTGCTTGCCTGGCCCTCATCCTGGCCCTGCTCCACACCCCTCTGAGGGCAGGTCCTTTCTTTAAGGAGGTCGCTAGGGGCCAGGTGTTCCTCTCCTCTGGAAGGTGCTGGAAGGCTGAAGATGAAAGTGCCCTGGGTCAAAAGACCTGTTAGGGGAATGAGCTTGAGCAGGGAGTAGGCAGAAAACCAAAGAATGAAGAGACCAAATGATTACCTTAAGTGCTTTCTCAGTTTCTGGGATGAAAATGACATGACTTGAGCTGCAACCACAGCTTAGTCATTTCTCCCAGCAATCTGAAGCCAAGACAGTTTGGTTTAACACACTGTGGGGGAGGGCAGACTGGGCCCAGGAGCCTGCCGAAAGGAATTCAGCTACAGGAACCACTGCTCCAGTCACAAAGACCTTGCGCGCCTCCTTCCAAAGAGTGTGGGGGCAAGAGTGGGCGGGGGGAAGCTAGGTGAGGGGGTGGCACTGCACAGTTCTTAGTTGCTCATCATTGAGCTCACCCAGAAATCAGCCCCAGGGACACAGAGGCAGCCCCCGAGAAGGGAAGGCAGGCTTCTGAGCAGCATGTGGACGGATTAGCTTGCTGAGGCGAGCGCAGGGCCCCGTGAGGGACCCATCTAGCTCTGCACAGCGGCTCAGCCCCTGATAGAGCAGGCATGTCCTTTATAAATCAGAAGGGACCCTCATTTCCTTCTGGCTTCCCCTCCCTGCTTCATCCTGACCTCGGCATGGGTCCTGGGTCCTCCAGAAAGATACCTGGTCTGGCCTTGTTAGTGGGGCCGGGGGTTCTGGGGCCAGGACGGAGTTTGGCTGGAGGAGTCCAGATTCTGTTTGAAACCAAAGTCCTTCTTCCAGCAGAAGGGACAGGTGTCTAGCCTTCAGGAGTAGAGCTGTTTGGAGCTGGGTCTGAGACTTTTTGAAGTCTGGTTCTCCGTCAGTGCCCTTGTGGGGTCCTTAGTTTGATGGCAGGGGTGGGGGTGGGGGTTGTCAGTTTCAGTAGAGGAAGAGACTAGCTCCTGGTCACACCGACTCCTGGTCACACCGACTGCCGGTCACACCGACTGCTGGTCACTGCTTGGAGCCCTGTGACAGCCGCTTGTTCTAGGTCACAGGCTTCCAAACCCCGACGCAATTTCCTCTGGAACAGTGGTTCTGAACCTGTGGGTCCTGACCCCTTTGGGGGTGGAAGGACCCTTTCACCGGGGTTGCCCAATCCATAACAGTAGCAAAATTAGTGAAGAAGTAGCAACAAAACTAATTTTATGGTGGTTGGGGGGTGGGGGGTGGGGAGGAGAGGATCACCATAACATGAGAAACTGTATGAAAGGGTCGTGGTGTGAGGACCCCTGCAGTCTCGAGTACTGCCATGAGGATTAGCGTCCCTTAGGTGGAATGGCTCTCCCAGACCTGCTGGGGGAGAGAGGCCATGTGCCTGCGCTGGCACTCTGGAGATGGTCAGCCTGTGAGCCGCTGGCAAGGCGCGCTAATGAACTCCGCCTCTGAAGCTCAAGGAGTTCTTTTTCTATCTTGATTTTGCTGAGAGAAGCAGCATCAGTGACCCATAAAACCCAAGCGCTGTCTCCCTCACCCATTCGCTGGGATCTATTCATCTCTGCCCATAGCCAGCAGCGAACCCAGCTGCAGGCCACCTGGTCTTTGATTTAATTAATGTGCGCAGCAAAAGAGCATCGAGAAGGTAAAAATCCGTAATTAGCCATCGTCTCTCCAGCATTTCTTTGTTGGTTTTCTTCCTCCCTCTTCCCGGCAAGGGGAGGAGATGAGAAGAAGCCCAAGGCAAATGAGGCTTAATTCCATCTTGAGTAATTAATTACCCCGGAAAGCCCTCTGAAAATTCTGCTGGCTGTTTAACTCAGCGATTTGAACTTACATTTAGGCACATCCTCAAATTGTGCATACTTTGATTTTTCTGTGCCTCTGGACGTCACAGGCAAACCACGTACACCCAATACCTATGCCCTGTTGTCCTGGGTGGGAGGCCTGAGAGCAGCTGGGTTTTTCAGAGAAAGAAACCTTCGAGTGCCTGAGAAGGGGAGTTGGGAGGCTGGAGTTCTGGTTCCCATGCCACCAGGGCCTTGGAAGATGACCGGGGGCAGGACAAGCCCCTCCGCCCAAACCTTCATTTTCTGGCCTGTAAAATGGGACGGGGGAGCCGGAAGAGCTCTAAATTTCCAAGTCTTCCCTCCCTCCCTCTCCTTCCCCAGGCTGAGCCATTTTTTGGGTCTATAAAGTGACCAGACGTCTGCTTTTTAACAATTTAACAACGTCCCGCGGCATTTTTAAATTAAAATAAATATATTGCAATACTATTTTTGCATTCTGTGAATATTTTTGTTGCTCCATATAGGCCGGATTTTTCAACAAGAACCCACCCCCACCCCCGGTCAATGGTGTCCCGCTTAAAATCTGGTCACTTTAGTCTAGGAAGCCCCTTTCCTGCCTACACCACAAACCAGCGATGATGCAGGCTGGGGACAGACAAAGGTACCTGGGTAGTTCCGCTGTGAACTTGATTATCAAACTCGTGGAGGCAAAGATGACCAGATGCGATGACCCAGAGAGGCCCTTGGGCAGTGATCGGCATTGGATGAGACATGGCACCCACAGCCACAGAGGAGAAAAAAATAACTAGTCCCCAGGATCTTGTGGGGCGTCTGTGACCTTAGCCTTAATCAGCATCACACTCACTCTAACGGCGCTCAGAAACCATAAGGGGTTCTAGGCAATCACTCAAGTTGAACACCACCCCCCTCCACGGCCTTCCCTGCTTCAGGGGAAGGGAGTTTCACTGATCTCCTCATTCACTTCTTCACGTGGTCCCCAAGGAGGCGGAGGGCTCCAGGGAGGGAGTTTGGCTGGGGAAGGAGGCACCGCTCAGAAGCTTCCAATGGTTCTTGGAGCCTCTGTGTTAGCGTCTTTGGCACTTGCAAGTTATATATACCAGGTCAGTAACAAGAGAAAGTTACTCACAAGGAGACTGAACTTCCAGCCCTTCATGACCCTGTCTGGTGCACTCCTGTGCACCTTTGAAGGCCCACTTCAAGGTCATCTCTTCCTGGGAAGCTTCTCTTAATAGTTCTAGGCAGGCATGATCTCTGTCTTTTGATCATGCATAGTCTTTGGTTGGTTTATCTTCCATAGAAAGTGGCGTTTCCTCCTTATTCTACGTATGTCTTGTTCTCTCTCTAACTGGATGCTCCTCAGGCCAGGGACTCCTGAGTCACAGAAAGGCGGAGACCACACTGGCTATGAGGTTGTATGTCTTACAAGTCTTACCATTGGGGGAGAAATAGAGATACCGGGGACATGGGGTCTCACTGCATAGTTTCTTATGCTTGCACCTGAATGTACAATTTGTCTAAAAAGTAAACGTTTGATTTTACAAAGGCAAAGAGACTCCCCAAAACTTAAAGTCAGAAGAAGCTTGCATAACGATCTAATCCTGGGTGAGTTTCTGCTCCAGAAAGCCAGTGTGTGAGTGTCTGCCACAGCAAGCTATGTCCAGACCTGCCTGCTAAAGTGACCAGATTTTAAGCGGGACACCATTGACAAGGATGGGGGGGGGCGGGATGCTGTTCTTGATTAAAAATTTGGTCTGTGTGGAGCAACAAAAGTGTTCATGAAAAAAATGTTCATAGAAGGCAAAAATAGCATTGCGATATATTTATTTCAATTTTAAAACGCCGCGGGATGTTGTTAAATCGTTAAAAAGCGGGACGTCTGGTCACCTTAGCCTGGCCACGTTTTCGCACTTCATCAATGTCGCATTCAGGGTCTCTCAAGAAAGAGCATTCCCTTCTCAGGTGGCGCTGGCTCAATTTCGAAATCTGCCTATGCAGATGACGACTCCCCCGACTCCAGGCCCTTATCTCCGGGAAACCCTGCAGTCCTGTGCAGGTCGCTGTGGTGTCCCTGGGGCTCTCCTGCAAGCGGCAGGGTTTCTGTTCCATGTATAGGCATGATTCTGAATTCCCAGATAGTACGGAAGTGTTCTTTGATTTTGTTTTGCCTGACTGTAGCCCACTTGCTACCCTGACCTGGAACAAGACGAATAGCCGCTTTCCTGTGGACATTCTGGTGGCTTGAATGCCGATGGAGAGCCCATTAGCATTTGCGCTGCATCTCAGACCATGGACTCAGTACGGTGGAGCCCCCCAGCCAGTCTCAAGTATGGGGACTTTGTCTTTCTTCAGACGTGGCTGCAGCCCCAACACTTTTACGAGTGGGACCCTTGAAGAAGGTTCCAGTCTGCAGGTAGCGGCCCAGAACTCAGCGAGTGTGTGCGGGCACTGCCGTGGGTTGGGCCGCATCCTGTAGCCGTGTGTCCAGAGACGTCTCT